>JAULBR010062128.1:0-14354 GCA_032355825.1 Melanodrymia aurantiaca
TATTTGTATGGTGGTGACAACAACCTTGACACCATCAGATGTTCTGGGGACAATAAAACTTTTTTTTTAAATAATAAAATTTATTTATTTATTATTAAATTTTTTTTAAAGTTCACTTGTCCTCGGACAAGCACTACGAAAAAAAAGTACTTGTCCGGGAGTACCACGTACCAGGTCGGGCAAGTCGGGCATGCTAATTCCACACCCCTGATGTGGACACTGAGACATTTAACCCCATCAATATAAAGTAGATTCCACTTATTTTTATGTCACATAAAATACTTCTACTCTATCTTTAACCAATAGCATTAACTATAGAAGTGCTCAAACTATTCGGTAGCAGATTTTGTGCAGTTATTCGTATGTTTTAATACAGGCAATTTTACGTATTATATTTCCGTCTATATTTATAATCATATTACAATAAATGCATGCAATTATGTAGACAAACAAGGACATGTTTAATATGCAAATTAATTAGCATATGACGATGATGGCTCATCATCCCATCCGTACATGATCACACTTTAGGTGTCAAAATGGTGAGTGATTCTCTTTAATATTAGTTAGTTATACTTGACATCCAGTGTCAAACCCTTGCCATGCTCCATACAATATTTTGTAGGGTTAGCTTCAAGTTGCTTTTCAACACCTACATGTATATTTAGAATGAGCTGTTGACATAATAAGCCTTGGTAAACAGGCCTACATGCACAGTTGTATATAAACATACAATGTTCAGATAACACACATGCAACCATATAAACTGCATACATGTAGTAGCTGAATATATACACTTTACAGCTAGGTCTGCAATTGATGGAACTATTTTGAATAGTAAGTATTTGAAAAATGTTTGCATATAATGTCTAACTGTGTGCATTAAAATATAATTTAAGTGACAATGGTTGACATAGCTGTAATAAAACGTCACAATTATTATGTCTTCAAATCAAATAGAACTTAAGCAATTGTGCTTAGTACTCTCATATCTGTAAAGGAATATTATTTAACTTGTCACTACATAAGTTAACCCATAATTATAAGCTGTCAGGTCTTATAGTCTTGCTACGTGTACATGTACATGTAGTTGAGTAAATACGGTACCATGTAAATTCAAGTTAAAACATTTTCAAAAAGAAAGATCTATAATTAGTCGGGACACATGCTGATAGACGTCAATATTTGATACAGCAATTGGCAACACATGTCCATCGTAAAAACTATTACAAAATTGATTTGCGATGGTATTTTATTGTCATTGTAAAATAAAACACATGTATTCAATTTTGTAGGAAAATTTCTTTTGCCATATTAATATTCTACTCATACATGTAACTCCACATGTGATTGCTGATCATCGACTGCAGGGTTCTGAATGTTGCCATTCAATACAATTTGGTTTATTCCAGTAGTTCTTCAAAATTGCCCTCAGAATTCTAAGGAAAAATGAGTTTACGATGGCAATGAGGGTTGTACTGGTGTAAATATACAGAAAACCATTATTATAAACTTGTTCTTATTTTATTTAAATGTATATTTACGGTACTTAATCTTTCTCCATGTGGTACATACACGTACTTATCTGTTAACTTTAAAGTGAATCACTCACCATTTTGTTGCAAACAGTGCTATCACGTGAGCACTAAGAGAAGTGAATCATACACACATTCATTTGCATATAAACAGTAGAGGAAACACTGTCGTTGTTTATCTACATAATTAATTACTATCTGTGTTGTTATATTACATAACATTGCCTGGTTTACATTGTATGAATAACTCAACAAAACATGCAACCAAATAGTTTCAACACTTCTAAAGTCACTGCTATCTTCTAGAGAGGTAGCAGAGCAGAAACGTTTGATGCCAATATCAGTGATTGAGGGTCTTTAAATGGTCATTACGGTAATAGGGATTGCTGGTCAAGGTTTGGTCAGGATGCCTGCATTATCTTAAGCCATGACAGGCTGAAAGTCAATGCCAAGGCAACACATACCTAAATGCAGTCGGTTGTGTTTCTTTAAATCATATTCCATGCACGCACGCACGCACGCACGCACGCGCACGCACACACACACACACACACATACATGTATATTGTTAATGTTCCTAATTTACATGTACACCCCCACCCCTTCCAATAAAAGTAGGTGCTCATATGATACCATTATAATATTTTTCTAAGTATGCACAGCTTGGCACTCTTCCCTTAAAATTAATTTTGTTGGCAATTTTGTAAAATATGTTTATCAATTGGATTATGTAACAATAGTAACTGCAAAACAACAATGTCTTGCCAATACTTCCTGTTTTTCTGACATCTTCGTAAACATGCGTTACAGCAATATACATGTACAATGTCTTGCTAATACTTCCTGTTTTTCTGACATCTTTGTAAACATGCATTCCTGCAATGTACATGATGTACATGTATATTTGGGGTTAACATTCTTCTCTCCAGGAGTTACTAAACATAACTTTCCCATTTCCCAGCTACATGCACAGATATAAACAGCTGTAATTAGCCGATATCGAATCCCCTCTGTCAGCACAACCTAGTAGTAATGGTCTGAGTAATAGTCGGGTAACAAATAACTCACATCTATTATTATACTCTCATAAAGTAAGATAGTCACCCACTACTGTTGTACAAAGAGCCACATGGCTTTGTGATGAGTTTACCATGTACCTATTATCTCTGCAGGATGTACTGGTAATTGTCCAATGTACTAGGTTCGCACCTCATTGTCATTTCGGTAGATGGCCTGAATAGAGTGGGGGGGGGGGGGGGATATGGTATCATGACCAGTTACCATACAAGCACATTGATTAATAATTAATCTTTGACTATTGGATATTAACATCAACCTGTGCTCAAAGTCAGTTCAATAAGTTCAAACATCACCCTAAATGATTTATGTTATTGCGTAAAATTTGTCTATCAAAATGAGCCAATACTGCTCGGGTATAACGTTTTAAACAAAGGCAATGATCCTGGCACTTATTGTTTGACTATTAATTTTATGTCAGTTTTAAAGTGAGCAATGCAGAATTGGCCACCAATTTCCAGGTAAGGATTAAATCAAAGATCACATTCAATGAATAATATTGGAACTTTTCCATGGCCAGCAATATCAGCAAATCTTTTAATGACCCTCAATCATTCATATTGACATCTCCCGACAATAGTGTGACCCTTAAATATGTTTGCACTAATTAGCCGCATAATTTTACCACGTATAAGTACGATGTTAAACAAGCAATTTGATGTAATATAATTGTGCTTGAAATTTCTGTTGATGTTATAGTCATATAATAAATGTTTGCAATTATACAGATAAACAAGAACCATGTTTTTTCATGTTTATATATGCAAGTTAATTAGCGTATAACCCGCATCAGTTCGCACCATCAGTTGGCACGGAAATAGTGAGTGATTGTTTTAAAGTGATGTCAGACACTTGGGGCAGGTGTGTACAACAACAAGGATGTTCCCGCCCCTCATCAACTTCAACTCATGAATCAGAGACCAGGACATACATGTACATGTATGATCACTGAACCAAGACCCACTGTTGTTGTTGTTATCATCAACAAGGGAACTGGAGCATGGCATTGTCCATCTGTCTTTTCAGACTTCAGTGTTAACACATGGACCTCCCTGCTGATTCGTCAAGCTGTTGCTGAAGTTGAACTGTACACATTTGATACACTGAGCACCTTAGTTACCAGTAGATACCGGTCTCTGCGGTGTACAGGTTAGACCACCAAAGGCTCAAGACTGGTTGGTACTAGGTTCAAATCCACCCCCAAGGCTATAGAATCTTTAATCGCAGTACTCACCAATAATCACTACTGGTATAACAAAGGCTATGGTATGTACTGTCCTGTCTGTAGGAGATATTAAAGATCCCATACTGTACTGAGGAGCTTGGCTGTGTGCCCAGGACAGATGTGCATGTCCACAACAGATGTGCTTGAACATCAATTAGATAGAAGCATGTAAATAAGTTATGACTATGACAATGTTAAATCAATGAGACCACAATGGACTCATGACGTATTCAGCAAGTGTGGTAGTATGATCATGTAACCGACGTTCATCCAATCAGTATTCCCATGCCTCTGTCTTGAAGACAGACTCTTCACCTGCCATGTTCAAACATTGGGGCCAGAAACTAACTAGTTTGTTCATAATATTATTACTATAATATGCATATATATAAACCATTATAATCATTATGTTCCTAATTAAATTTTCCCTAGAAACATTTTGCAATTCCTACGTTTTTCAACATTTGTATTCAGTTTAGCATGTGCAAGGGTTTAGTGGGTTGAAAACCCCTGCTCATATTTTTTTAAGGCATCTAATTTTTTATAGGTTTTTAAATTTGTTTCACATAACTAATCCCTTGCTAAAATTCCTGGGTCTATCCCTCGTTTTGTAACATATTATTGTCTATGTGACACTCCAACTATATATATTTCGTCTTTGCAAATATATGTCGTAATAATAGTTGATATTAAACAATGAGACTGTATGTTGATATAAACATACAGTTGTACATGTATAAGTATTAATTTTTTCACTTGTTGACAACCATACACTGTCAAAGCATATAAGTTATTTCAAGTGTAAATTTGCTGGGCGTAGTGTTTTGACCTACCGGGTATGTGTTCTCCCTATTGTATACATTTAAATGGACTGTTTATCTGTTATGCAAAACATTGTATGTATTGGCTGTTACCTAAGACATTTTATCCACCCTATGTAACCTTAGAGATTATCAATTTCATAGAGCACACCATGCAGCGAAACATACGTGTATCGAGTAAGAATGATCAAGTCTTAATAAAGTGATTTTAAATATTGAGATACATAAATTATTGTGACATGTCCAATGAAGGAATGGTTGTTAGACAACCAGCAAATGCTTTAATAATAGGGTAATAAAGCAGATGTTGGAATGAGAAAATCATAGTGATCTACTGAACCAGACCACACCCCCTGCACCCACCCCAACCTCCTCCTCCTCCCAACACTAAAGTAAATAATGAAGATCTCAGCAGATGTGCACAGCAGTGAAAGACTGGTTTGGACAACTCAACATCTCCCATTGAGTCAGATTACTAAATAATTATATTACTGCTGTCTCCTGATTCATACATCTTGTGAGTTCTAGTTTTCTAGAGATTCTATCACCACAGATGGCAGATGTTCAATTTCAAGCAGTTATGAATCACCCATATTCAGGACATCATTGTAGTCATGTCCATAATATGTCTAAGACATTCGAACATATAAATTTTATATGATTAAATATTTTCAAAGAAAGGATATACCGGTAGTATAGTAGATATACTCCGGATACGATTGGACTGACAGACAGGCAGATGGACAGACATATGGATGAGGCTAACACTATACACTATATATACCCCCGACTTCCTTGAAGTGGGACTATAAATAGTGTTACTTCTATAGACCATGTGTCATGGGCAGACAGCCGAGGCGGCTGGACTGTGTAACCACGACAGACGTGCTTGAACCTTAATTGGATATAAGCACGTAAATAAGTTATAACTAACTAACTTAGTAACTAGACCATGTGTTGTAATAACCATCACAGTATTGTGGCAATTAGCTGGGGAGTAGTACAAGAAACATTAATTTCCTAGCAGGTTAGCAACATTCGTTATTTTTATTACCGTAACCATCCCTGGGACATTATGTGAATTCAAACATTCCACAATTTATAATATTCATATCACAGCAACTTTACTATTGAGATGACATCAGATAAAGGTGCAGTATATCAAATTGTCTCTCGACTGGGTCAAAGTTCGAAGTGACATTCATTTTAATGGTGTATGCATTGCCATAGGTTAATTATGAATAAGGGTTTGCTGTTACAAATGTTGCTTTATCAGTCCAATAAATCAATATAATTTTATTTAATTCAGTATCACCCTCATGTAATTGCAGTAAATAAAAATGAACATTAGAATTTTGTGAAGAACTAAGAGTCTAAGAGTTGTTTAAAAAACTTCCTGTTTTATCCAAAACTTCCTGTTGTATCCAAAACTTCTTGTTGTATCCAAAACAAGAAATGGAAAATCTCTTTTTTATTTGTTATAAAAAGTGATGTGTTGCAGTAATTTATCTATGGTACCCGGTACCGGTATATATACTTTATTTGAACATTTGCATATAGTAGTATTCACCCAGAGATGCTAACATTGTCAGGTATAGGATTATATTTGTTACAATAGTTATTAACACACCCATAAAGCAAAATCGAGATTTAAGTGCCTATGATTCATTGAACAGGAATGCAGTTAACCAGGTTAACAGTAAAATATATAACTTTTCTCCTGCATACCAAGATAGGGTTTCTTTTATGCAATAGAGAATGACACAGCTCTAAGCTCTAAGTTTATTAGCAAACAGATATGGAGCAAAACACACACAGATTTCTGTATTGATAGGCAATTTCACACCCACACAGTCACATGCAAACATCTGGAGAAATAGATGGCGTACAGATAATGCGGGATTATATTTACTAAAGGGGAGAGAAATCCTGTCTGTCTTCCATTGTTGTCTTAATTTCCACCTCAGAGAAGAGGATGGATTATTGACTATCAATATTAAACTGAAATACTGTGACAATGATTTGAAGCATTGATAATAAATATATATCATTTGTCACGAATGGTTAATTAGTTGTCGAGAGCATTCATTATAGGTATATATAACCTATAATTTAGGTCTATATAACTAATAATTAGGTCATTAAGTTGCAATTAATTAATTATATTGTCCAACGGAATAGAAATTTAAATGATCATTAACAAAACATATAATGTTCCTGACACTTAAGTCAGTACAATCTGTATATATTTACCTCTGAATCCATGGAAAAATCTACGAGCAAATTGCTATCTGTGGTCCCTTTGACTTCAATAGTTGGACTTGGTCCAAAAGGGTCGAAATCGTCATCAGCTACAGTTTTGGTGGTTGTTCCATTTGTCTCAGGGGTGACAGGTTCACCAAAATCCAAGAGTTGATCAAACTGAGACATGGCTCATACAGTTCTTGTTAATCCAATGAAAACCTGAAGAGAACAAACAAATTCAGAACAATAACACAAATGTCTGAACAAAAGAGTAATATGTACAGAGGTATTCTCTCATAACTGCACATGTTAAATAGAAGTAGCCAATGTAACACACATAGTTACGCTTGACAACAGGATCGATGGGATTTTAACTGTAAATAACACCCGAAAAATTTGTAATATGTACGTAGTAGTATTTTATGGCAGCTATTAATCACTTTCCTTGTCTATGTAAACATATTTATTAATTGCATATACAAAAATTGCTATGTAAATAAATGTTTTATAGCATTCTGAAAACATTAGTGATGACATTATTGAGAAGAAACATCTTGCAGAAAATATGCGATGTATTTCCGAGTTATTGCATGAAACATGAGACATGAACATGTAACTTTAATTCCCCAACTTCCTTACTGTCACTCATAGATATAGCTAAAATCCATAACAGTGGACCATTAGAAATTCCCTAAATCCTTAGAGAAAGCTGGTGTCCGATGCATATAGGATATGTACAATTTACAAACCCAGTCACTTGAGATCTTATTTACATTTTAGATAGATTACACTTCAAAATATTCAAGAATGCAAACAAATTCCCATGGACCCCCTAAGCTTACCTACATGTACCTGATGCAGATGCAAATACGTAACTGGTTTACTTTATCATGTTTGGTGCACTGCAGTAAAATTAGACCAACAAAATGATAACCTACATTACATGTAGTTTATACTTTCTATCAGCCCATAAAATTACCTGTGAAATGGACAGTGCAGTCATAAAAGTCTGTGTGAAAGTTATTTGCCAATCCATGTACATGTATTGTCATCTCAAAATGTGAATATATTTTATTGAATATTAGACGAGTATTCTATAACTTGGAAGTGGGACGTAATGCAGTGCAAGAGTCCACTGGGGTTTGATAGTATTTTATAACTTGGAAGCGAGACGTAATGCAGTGCAAGAGTCCACTGGGGTTTGATAGTATTTTATAACTTGGAAGTGGGACGTAATGCAGTGCAAGAGTCCACTGGGGTTTGATAGTATTTTATAACTTGGAAGCGGGACGTAATGCAGTGCAAGAGCATCCACTGGGGTTTGATAGTATTTTATGACTAGGAAGTTGGATGTAATTCAGTGCCAGGGAGCAGGACATAGTGAAGCATAAGAGCGTCTGCCTGAGGTTCAATGGTTCGACCTATTGGGTTAATTCTTGTTCCAACCAGTGATCCACGACTGATCCATTAAAGGTCATGGTATGTGCTATCCTGTCTGTGTACATAAAATACAATTGCTCTTATTTGGTAAGAGTAGCCTATGTGGTAGCAGGTTTCTTCTGACCAAGAGTTGAAATAACCACTGATTAATAATAATCAATGTGCTCCAGTGGTGTCATTAAAAGAAACGTTATCGTTTTTTATTCTATGACCAACAGTTACTGCAAAAAGTCTTGATCATAGAAGTCTAAACAAAACTCATTGTCCTATTCAAACCTCACTGTCCAGGACAGATTTTGGTTAGAATGGCACTGTACAGACTGCTATGGAACAATCCCAGTTTTAATATCCGCTATAAAATCTATGTCTATTAAACATACAACAAATTACTTGCTTAACAGCAATACAAATCACCCTACATGTAAAAGTTCATTTAAAGTGAATTATTGACCAATGTTGAGCTATATACCATTGGTAATGTTGTGTTATGACCTACAAGTTATACTGTTGGAAACAATTTAAAAACCGGTCTCCATGGTTAGACCGCCAGGCTCAAGACTGGTAGCTAGTGGGTTCAAATTCCACTTGAGGCGATGGGATTTTAATCAAACCCTAGTGAGTGCTTCGCAAGTCGCAATAGGTAGATATGTGCATATTAAAGATCCATTGCTGTAGGTTTCACACAGTGAAACTAATACTAATTTCTGTCCTGGGCAGCTGGATTACAAGTCCAGGACAGATGTGCTTGAACCTCAGTTGGAAAGAAGCAAGTAAATAAGTTATAACTAACTAAATGACTGGTGACATCTTATGTTAAACAGGAGCAAACAATTAAATCCAAACCTTTTATCTTATTCCATTGACCTCAAAACAACATACATGTAGTGAAGAACATCGAAACACAAAAACATATTAAATACACATCTGCATGAACTCTTTATTATTAACATACAATATACTAAAATTAACATCAATTAAAGAAATTAAAGGAAGCTAAAGATATTTATTAAAATATGAATATAGTAGAGGTGAAACCTACCTAAATGCAGATGTATATTATAGGTATGCTATATTTTGAAGGTGATAATCCGTGAGTCAACAGATCTTACACTCCACCTACTTACCGGGTATGTTGTATATGTTACACCCAGAACAGAGACGTATATAACCTCGACATGTATAATAACACTGACACGACACTGACAGCATGCTATCTGGGTTATCGGAGAGAATAACTTGCAGACATGGTTCATTAGACATTCATATTCCGTTCATCAGCTTTACACTGACGTTATGTGTTATCAAAGCACTCTTTTGCATGTACATGTCTTTTCATGCAGCTCTGTGTAACATATGAATAATACAACGATTCAGTCTACGCTATATTTATATTCTAAGTACTAAGTACCTTAGTGTAATAAACAACTTGCTTACTGGATCTCTTCATCTCTTACACCACAATTTTAAACTGTACCCCATATTAATGATAATAATTATTTAACTCATAAATGTGTCGTCTGCATTTAGAAATGACTTATTATAATATTACTGTAGTACCCTTGAAGATGTGTTAAACCTTGTTTTACTACGTGATAATTTAATTATCAAATATACATGTACATACACAGTGTCATCGTGAACAATTTTGGTCTTGGCAGTGCCACACACTGGTAAGTTTCTATGTGTATGTGATAATTTAAATGACACTAAAGATCTGTATCTGCCATGTTGTAAAGCCAGTACATGAACATTTACCTGTACCTTCAGAGGTCAACAATACACAAATGCCAGCAAGTGGCACTTTCTGGTTGGGTATCACCTGTTAGTGGCAGGACTTGACTATAAGCTGGAGATATATCAGGTTAAAAGTATTATTGTTGCTGGGAAAGCCAGCAACATGAGAATCATGTAATAAATGTCACTATATTGTATTCACACCCCAGTACGTTTATAGTTACTGAAATCTCAATTACATCTTGACTCCAGTGATCTGGAAATCCCACCTGACCAACATGTGTAAGAAATCATCGATACACATTATGACACGATTAGAGCCTAAGACATCAATTTGCATTCCCAACTAATAAAC
This sequence comes from Melanodrymia aurantiaca, assembly GCA_032355825.1. Lineage (NCBI taxonomy): Eukaryota > Metazoa > Mollusca > Gastropoda > Neomphalida > Peltospiridae > Melanodrymia > Melanodrymia aurantiaca. Next base: position 10,432 of record JAULBR010062128.1, read on the forward strand.
CATGTTGTCCAGAACAAAGGGCTTGAAATGGTCTCTTTGGATATGAATAAGTGCAAGCTAATTTATCTATGTGTACATCTTGGCATGTGGTGCCCACTATGCCGACCACTATACCCTGGTTGTTTACCCTCATTATTTATATCAATAATGACACGTTTTACTTCTACTTTCACTAGAATACATGTACAAACTTCGATTTAAGATTTTAAAAAAAATAAAAATTATTACTAATTTAAATATGCACTAATTATGCTCTATTTTACCCACACTACAGTCAATACACATCGGTATTAAACACAGCCACTGCTGCTACATTGACATAACTCTTCATGCCACATAACATTGCCCAGGTTCTATGAATAACTACAATACTATACTTACTCATCTTTGTTCAATTTACTTTATGATATCAATCCTGACTTTTAAAAAAGAACTCTTCGTTTCTACTGCGTACATGTATATGGGAAATATTGTCACAATGTTAAAAACAGTAAACCGTATTTATGACATACCATTATGTATCATCTGTTACATTCAATTAAACTAGCAGTAATCACACTTGTAATTGCTTGAAAGCTAGTCTATTTCTAAATTAGGTTGTTAAATAGGTTATCAATCAATCCAAGACGGGTATGCATGGGGTATTATGTAACGCAAGTTACCAAATCCCATATTGCTGTAGGCCTCTTGGATACGGAATGTGGAATACACATATGTTTAATGTTTCACTTAAAAGTGAAATGAATTCATAGGCTGTCTACTTCTGGTATATGCATGTACATGTAATATTCTAATTTCTACAAGAAGGTTGTCACAGGGCGTCTACATTACTGACAAGCATAGGGGCCACTGAGCATGGTAAACAATGAGGGCCACATGAAAGTAGGAGGTGTTGGGAAATTTTTTAAATGATATGTTTTTGTTTTTTTTTACCAAAAAGTGTAAAAATTGTGGGTTGTCCTGATGCCCCTCCCCAACCCCTGTTCTGCAACCCCTGATGTATCAATATTTTTATAACTGTGAAAAGTGTGGGAAAAGACCTACATGTAGTTGTAGTTTACATATAAATTTAATTTGTGTTGTATGAACTATAAACTATACATGTAAAATAGAACATCCATGGCCTAATTAGATGTAATAATAGGAAACTGTAATGACTATGTATTAAATGAAGCACAAGATAGAGTGGTTTGAAGATGCAGTGAGGAATTAAGCCTGACATGTGAATAACATGTTAAATGGGGTGCAGCAATGAGAAATGTTCATTTCCTTCCACTTCACCAATAACAAGGAAGCATCTGCTCACTGAACCCGTGTGTTTGTCAGCTTGAGTCAGATCGCTGCAAACTCTCATTATACTGATTGTAAACATCCTAAATAGGGAGGGATCATCCTGAGGGCACGTAACAATGAGGTGATGTCCACCACAACCCCCCAACCCCTCATAGTAAGTATTTGTACATGTCTGCTTTGGAATGCATAATGTCTGAGCAATCTCAATTGAACATAACTCTCCTGAAATGGTAGCAGGCAAGCAATTACACCCCATTATTAAACTATTATGATAAAGGTGCTAAAAATATCAAATGTGACAAGACACATCATCAACACGGTTAAACTTGTGTTCTTTATTAAGAACGACTGGTTTGGCCAAGCGGTTATGGTGTTGGATTTTCAAGTGTCATGTGCAGTAGGTTTGAATCCTACTTGGGCTCATAAGTGGTTTTTCGTTACTATCTAATAATAATTGTAACTGAATGACTAGTACTAATAACCAGAACAGTCATAGAGGTGTCACATAAATCTATGCATGTATCATATGTATGTTCAATCCCTCCCCAGGTTTTTTTAAAACACATTTTAAAATTAATCAACAAATATTATAATAATTATTATTATGTAAAATCCAAGAGTGTAGAAATTTGATAGTTACATGTATGCAACTGAACTTAAGGTCTTTACAAATTCCCTTACAATAAATCAAAGTGCTTAGTTACAAAGGTATACGTAAGTTGTAGTGACCTGCTACGCTTCATAGTTCTGACATTATAAAATTAATGTCGTTATAGGAAAATAATCATACTGACAGCTTGCTACTCTAATCGTACCTTGTAAATATTTTTCAAGTCTATCAAGCTTCGCTATAACCAAAGTTTACTGTACATACCGGTACTTGCAGCACACAGGTGCGTACATGTAAATACTGGTAACATCAAAGTCAGTTAAGTGTTTCGTACCTCACCTCGTGCTTGTTCTGCAGATAGTCTATCCCTGAAGCCAATTGCATGTATCCTGGTAGTTTTCCTACATGGAATATGTATGTATCTGTGACAGTGTCAAACGGCATGCAGCTAGCAACACGTTCCCAGTGTGACACAAACAGAGAGTGTTTATTAAACACGAGATGAGGCAGATAGGCAGCCAATTAGACAGTGAGATGCTACAGGCTGCAAGAGGTGATGATTAATCTCATATCACTACATTTAGATACGGTTAGGTCCGTGAGGATTAACATCTGAATGGCTCATCACCATTCCTGCATTTTACAAATACAAATGTGTACGTTTGTCCATAACGGTACAGGGCCGCAGAGCATTGTAAGAAGTGGGTGGGAGTGAGGACTCGACTAGGAAATTAAACAAATTATACGATAAAAAACATATTTTGGTAAAACAAAATGTCTGAAAAGTGGGGGTGAGCCCGTGCCCCAATTATGCAAGTCTTTGAAGCAGATCTTATAAAACTCAAACCAAAAAAGCTAGTTTGTTTAACAGCACTTGGAGAGAAGCAAGAATTTTGTATCTGAAGTGGCTTTACAAAGTTCTGTATGGGGAGGGGCATAACATAAATAATATAAAATATGCTTTAAATTTAAAACAAATGGTAAAAAATAGAATTATGTAAGAAATATTTAAAATAGGGAGCATACTATGATGGCCATGATGTATTTAAGATACAATTGTATATGTGGTGTGGGCATATGGACTGCTTCTTTTAGAATTCAAGTGCTGTGTTAATATTCATTAATACATATGACATAAGATTTTTGCATACATTCTAACGGATACATGTTTTGGGAGTAGATAAATGCTCATGTACATGTTCTCTTAATTGGGAAACTACACATACCATATATGTATATTGACTTTCAAAGTGTTGAATATAAGTGTTTGTGGGACTGCGGGAGCGAGCACGGTTTTCTTCAGAAGCCAGACAGACATTGTGAGATTAAATATCTACTTATCTCGACAGGCAAGGGTCCGGGAGGAGGCCAGTGCAGGATGCTTGAAATACTTTAACCAGGTGCAGCAGTAGATAGATGTCACTGAGAACATGGCTCTGTATAACGTACATGCTGTGCATGTGTCATACACAATAAGAGTTTGGTTACAGTAACCAGACCCTTTCTATGTCTTCACTACTGAAATCTTAACATTTTATGAGTGAACTTTAAAAAGTATGAGAAAAAAGAAGTAAAAACTAAATATTTATTTATTTATTTATTATCTTCTAATCTTGTGAAAATTGTAAACTATGGTGAAACCCATCATTAAACTGGAATTCCTTCAAACCATTTTCCATGGTACCGTGATTTTCCCAGTCTTTTAGCATTAAATTTTAGCCACCTGTGTTGGAAACCCTTCTGAAACGAACACGAAACGAATCTGGTTTAGCAGGATTCCACTGTAGTATGTACAGTATATAGAACAATCTGAACGACCATATATATATATATAGAGAATACTAAACGACTTTCAGTTTAATACCATTTTTATCAACGAGTATATTAAAAATGGTATCTAGCGAGCGAAAGCGAGCTAGATACTATTTTTAATGTACGAGTTGATTAAAATGGTATTGAAATGAAAGGAGTTTAGTATTTTATTTATTACGTATACATGTTTAAAGTAAAAAATATATAG
>JAULBR010062217.1:0-25332 GCA_032355825.1 Melanodrymia aurantiaca
ATATCAACCCCCCCCCCCCGCCCCGCCCCACCCCACCCACCACCTCCCACTGCCAGACCACATCCCTGATACTGATAGTGCACATTATTGTTCAATAAATCTTTTTGGAAATAAATGGAGCTAACCGACAAACTTACCATGCAGAAATGCAAAATTAGCTGACATTGTTGTCATCAACATTGTCACCAGCAAAGTAAAATCTATATCTCACATTCCAGTTTGTGGAACAAGCACAGACACAGCCAAAACTCTTCCTAAAAAAGATACACTTTTTCTAAAACACTCTTGTTGCAGATTCAACCAATGGAGCCTGGAGCGACTATAAACTAGATAACACCTATTATATACTCTACATGTACTTGGCATGTGACTATTGAATTCATTCTAAACACATCACAAGGAAAGCTAAATGCTCACTTAACTAGCGAGATTGTCATCTGATGATGACGATAGCAGGTTTACAGTGATGTGCCCGGGGTGAAGACTCAGATTCTATACTAAAGGGATCATCACGGACAATATCTCAAGACCACTACAATTTCAGTTACTTTATCATTCACCAGAAGTAATTGACTTGGGAGAAAGAAATATCCTTTAGGCAATAAATATACAAAATATTCCACGTAATTACGTATAATTTGATTGTCTGTGTGTATAAATAAAAGAGTCATTTTATGAGGAAGTTTATAAATAGAAGACAATATTTATCTATAAAAAGTTGCAAGGTAAGAGATTTATGAGAATATATACTGATATACACCAGTAATAACCCATCAAAATTCATGTCTTTGCATTATAGAAACCTCACAAAACCATGGGTTAAAAAAATATGAAAACACTATTATTATAGAGCTTGGGGTAAATAGCTGATGTGGTTGACTACACTGTGATGCAGTGTGTGTGTGTGTATCTCTAGATTGTTTAAGATTGTATTTACTATTTTTGATAACAGACATCTACAAAGCAAGGAGCGCACTTACAGATAATTATGCTACATTTGTGGCTGCAATATATATTTAACAAATACCGGTAAAACTAATTATAAATGAAATATCTGCATATAAAAAGAAAATATTTTGTTGTTGTTGCAGACGGATGGATGGATATAGAAGTGTAGAACATCTTCTTCAAGTGTGATTCGGCTTAGTTTTTTCCCATTCCAGTCTAAATCTCCATGATTAGTTTCTTAAAGGTATGTGGGAGACATGTACATATATAAAAGACATTTAGTTTTTTCCCATTCCAATCTAAATCTCCATGATTAGTTTCTTAAAGGTATGTGGGAGACATGTGCATATATAAAAGATATTTAGTTTTTTCCCATTCCAATCTAAATCTCCATGATTAGTTTCTTAAAGGTATGTGGGGGACATGTGCATATATAAAAGATATTTAGTTTGTTCCCATTCCAATTTAAATCTCCATGATTAGTTTCTTACAGGTATATGGAAGACATAATTATATAAAAGATCCTTGGTGGCAGTGGGTTATTTGTATACTGTGTAATAAACATACGTGTGATACCTAATAGTTACTAATTAAACCGTGTATTGAGGTACAATTAAAGAAATATTCCTTTAAGAATCATTTCCTGCATGTGACAGCCCTGTGTACTTTCCAAATTTCGTGACCAAAAGCATAATGTCAGTCAATATAACGAATGCGAAAAAACAATTTAGTTTGTATGACTTGGGATCTATAATTTCAGTCCATATAACCGATACAAAAAACAATCAGTGTGCATGACTTGATAAATAGATCTGGACAATATACTTCATTAACCAGTGCATTAGCTGCAACTTGGAACAAAGAAAAAAAACTAAGCCTCTTTTACAGGCAATATGACAAACGTCAAAAAAATAAGTCCATTTATACGACTTGGGACCTATAATTTCAGTCCACATACGACTGATACAAAAAACAACAATCAGTGTGCATGACTTGACAAAGAGACCCGAACAATATACCTCATTAACTGCAACTTGGAACAAGAGAAAAACTAAGCCTCTTTTACAGGAGAGCTATGGCCCAGTCCACTGTCCACTCCAGCAGATTTAATTCAGTATGATGAAGGCCCATGGAACTGTAAGCTCCAATCAAGGACTGACTCTACATTGATGCATCTAGGAAGTCATGCTGGCACAGGACAGTGCTGGACAGTGCTGGACATAACTGGTGCTTGGGGCTAGAGGGAAACAGGGAGTGTGTCGACATTGTAATCCTGACCCATGAGTCTGTCAGGATGACCTACACCCATTACAAACACCCAGTAACTCCTGGGTTCAACCCACCTTAAATTTGAGGGATGGAACAGGAATAATTGGTGTGGCGACCTTAAGGTGATGAATATGTCACACACTGAGAATGAAACACATGTCAGCCCCAATTCTCTGCAAATATACATGTTGACATCAGGGTTGGATAAATTCCATGTCCAGCAGCCCGATGCTACCAGATAGCTGACATTTGTTGTTACTAAAAGGCATTATAGTTTCAACACGAGAAGTGATAATTATTGTATGGTGTATTCCTAGCATAAGAAAGAAATACATTTTGACAGCAGAGTTACTTAGTTCATTTACAAATATACCTTACAGCCCACATATAATCTGTGTAAGGAATATTTAAACAGAACAAACACTAACTTCTTATTTCAAGCTCTTTTATGCAGAATATAAGCTCATTTAATTACATACTAGCTCCGAATTTTTTTTCTATTAAAGGTTTTACTGAATACATGTAAAGCTTATAATAATATGTATACTGACAGTTCTCAAGATTTGTCTATTGTATGCAAGCCATTGTTCGTATGTCATAACTGCTTTAAGTTGATATGAAAATGTACCCCCAGAGGTTGTTTAATTCAGTGCGCAGACATGCGTCACCTCTATATTCGTCACCTGCACATACAGTGAAAAAATGTTAACGATACTGTTGTATCTTTGTGAATGTTATTTAAATAACAGGAAATAAATTGTAAGTCAAAATTCCTTCAATTATTGGATAAAAAATGTCAAATTAAATTTGGAATGTAAGATGCATCACTGGAACACATTGACTATTTATCAGTGGTTATTGGATTTCAAACGCATGATTATATCGACACTTGGTCACAGAGGAATCCCACCACTTGGTAACACAGGAATCCCACCACATAGGCTACTCTTCTTCAAATAACAGCAAGGGATCTTTTATGTGCACTTTCCCATAGATAGGATAGTACACACTATTGCCTTTATTGGACCCGTCATGGATCACTGGTTGGAATTGGAAAACACACCTCAAGCGCACACTCTGCCACCAAGTTAAACTTCAATTCACCTACTGAGAATGTATTTAGTTTCCACAACTTAAATTCTTTTCCCAAAACACTCAATTATTCATCCATATAAAACTTTGAATATACCAGTAGTGTAGTGCAGTCAATTAAATGGCTAGTGAAAACTTTATCATTTTATAAATGAAATGTCATTTTGGCTTGCACCGGTCAGCAGCAGCATAATCATTAATAATATTTATAATTCACTTGTCACAATCATAATGTGTGGAACTGGCAGCAATTCAACTGTTCAACCCCTGTAGTTGTGTGAGTCCAACATTGACATACAATGCATAATGTACTGGCATTGAAGCAAGCAGCACTCTGCAGAAACTACTGCTACATGTATCAATATGACGATTTGAATTTGAATCTACTTTGTCCGGTTATAAAGCATACACTTATCCATACATAATTTAGCTGGTTTCAGGGAGAGTGGAGGTGGTGGGGAGGGGTTGCAGTGGGGCCTTTGTTGGGATTCATGTCACTGCTTTTTAATTTTAGCTATTGAAAAAGAATTAAAATATTTAAAAACTAAAATATCTCTAAAAAATGGTTGAAAGTTGGGAGGTTTTGACCCCCTAGAACAACACATGGATTAGCCACCAGACATCTTTTTAATACTGATGTAAGCGAAGGCAACATAATTACAGTACAGATGAACAGATAATTATGATAGATCAGTTCAAGACACTCAGCCACTCTGCCTCAGTCATATCACGACACATAATTATGATACATACTTGTTTGAATGTGTTTGCATATGTTTGACCCCCTGGAATAACGCCTAGATTAGCCACACAAAAAATGGCAAAAATATATTTGGTTAATACAGATGCAGCAATATAATAGATATGTAATTACGATACAGATCTCTATGCATATGTATGTACATGTACAACAACATCAGAATGAGCTCTTGTGTTAATGAGACATAAAACCTATCAGTGATTCAGTTTGCCACCAAAATGTTAATTGCTTGAAGAGTGCAAAGATTGTAAATAAAGACGCTTTGTAAAGCGCACTGAACAAGTAGCCAGGAAACTAGATGCTTCTGGGGTTGTGTCAGCCAAGTTTATCTCCGATAATCTGCCCAATATTTAATCAGAAACACCCTTTACAAGCAAAGCCTTCCTTGCTGGCTCTGTGCCTCCAGGTGGTCTAGTGGTTACTGCGTTTGTTTGGTCAAATAGGAATAATTTTACAGACATGAAATGGCTTGTAACTCTTTGTCTGTCTTTAGTTATTGAATTGAATTCAAATTATTGTTCAAATGAAATCTTACACAGGATTTGGTATCAAATGTATATGAACTAGCTCAGTCTCTGTTACACTGCGTCTGCTATAACAGGTTGCTCTGAACATGGACATTATGATTAAACAACTTGAACTGAACTGCTACACATCAGTTATTATGTCAATAAATGAAACAAATTTGACCTTTTATAATTAGGCTATAAAAGCATGCATAATTTATTAAATACTTTTATACATAAACAATATATATTTTGGTATAATAGTTTACTTTACGTTCTTTTTTACAGAATTGTATCTTGATTATTCAATCACTTCTAATTGATTTGAGGTTCAGCTGAGTTGATACATTGGCACAAATAAAACAGTAATGGATTCTATTTAACATACTATCAATAATTACTGAAGTGTTATTTAAGTGTTTATAAACAACTGAGTTTCAAGCATGTTTCTAGTAGGAATGCAGCCTAACCACCTCGATTGTCTGTCAGATTTGACACTTTTGATTACTGTTATCATGTTTAATAAACTAGAACATCTATCATGACCCACATCTTTAATCTGATGTGCTCTTTAGTTAGTTAGTTATAACTTATTTACACGTTTTGAAGCACAAGCATGTCTGACATGGTCACAGAATCCAGCTGCCTCGACTGCTTGTCCAGGATAGAAGTTAGTGTTAGTATGAGATAGGAAACCCACTACTCCTATTTGATAATTTGCAAATGATCTTTTGTATGCACCTTGCCACAGACAGGACATACCACAGCCTTTATTACACCCGTTGTGGACACTGGTCAGTATAAGTGGTAGTATACCTACCCATTTAGCCTTGTGGAACACTGACTCTGGGTTGGAGATGGTACTGGGGTTAAAAATCTCATTTGGCATAAATGGGATTCAAACTCGGTACCTATGAGTCTATCGAAACAGGGGCTTGTTATATTAATAGAGGTGGTCTGTGTATCAGGTGACTGTACATACATGTATATTATATACTAAAGCACAGATGTGACACTGGCTGGCTGGGTAACTGTGAAGTTCTGTACAGTCGGCAATCCCCTGATCCACAACACCAAGGTAAAAACTGTGAAACATTCAGCAAGCCATTATTCCCTCACTGACCTGACACTAACCCCACCTGCCCGGTTCTTTGTGTGGGTCTCGTCTCCCAGTGCTCTGGCACATGTGGTCTCCAACTACATTCACCTGGACACACACACCTCTCAAAAGCCATATGAGCCAGTGAATGGAGTTGGGTTTTTTCTTCAAATCCCATGTATTGAATTTGTATATGCCATATGATAAAAAGTACACAACTTGGATCTCAAAATTATGGCATTGAATATGTAATGATTATACATTTGGATTACAATTTGGTAGTCTGTTATTGTTTACTACAATTTGATAGGAGTAAAGTGTTTACTACAATTCGATAGAAGTAAATGTAAATTTTGAATAAATTAACAGGTAAAGTTAATAATGATAAAAAAGAAGATAAAACAGTAAAAACTCAGATCTGCCGTCAAAGGAATAAACGAAGATCAAAAGAAATAAAATACTATTAATTGGATATACCATTCTCTATTTCTTTCATATATTATGGATTGAAGCATGTATGTAGTGCACAGAAACCCTGGCTATAAGTGACCATCAACCATCTGAAATAAAGTTGTACATACCAGCCGCCATAGCTTCAAGCTGGTAACTACTGGGTTCGAATCCCATTCGTGACCAACCCACAGTGAATGCTCCGCAAGGCTTAATGGGTAGGTGTACTTCCACTTACACCGACCAGTGTCCACAACTGGTTCAACAAAGGCTGTATGTGGGAAAGTGCATATAAAAGATCCATTGCTACTTATCAATTCAGAGTAGCAGATTTCCTCTATCATACTAACACTAACTTCTGTCCTGGACAGGCAGTCCGAAGCAGCTAGACTGTGACAAGGACAGACATGCTTGAACCTTAATTGAATATAAGCTGGTAAATAAGTTATAACTAACTAACTGAAGTTGTGTGTGTATTTGAGAAGTTAAAAATGTGGGTGGAAGATCGTTGACTGCAGAGGTGTAAATTGTTACATTGACTAACAAATAACAAAGCAGAAATACCATGAACCAAAAAAAGACATTCATGCACAAATAGGTTTAATAAATAAAACTATACAAACTCAAGAAATGTTTCCTACACACTAATTGTGAACGCTAAAAACAGTTGAGTTGTTTCTTACAGCTTACATTAGGTTGATTTCACAGAGCTTTACATTTTTATACAAAAGCCGTCTAGATGAAGTGACAAGTAAGCACTTAAGCCTCAAACTGAAAATAATATTTAAATTTACATTCTATAACTTTAGTTTGTTGGTTCTGCTAAAATGACCTCATTGAAAAGATCCCATGTCGCTGTCAGTTGCAGGGACCATTAACTTCTCTTACCCCACCAGGTCCCACTGTGAATACATAACGACGTGCTATTACAGGATGTATTAGAAAAATTCAAAATCAAACGTGTAGCAGATCAGCTATAGATGTTAGATCTAGGTAAGGCCACTCTGAATTTTAATTTGATAGTTGTCAGTTTAAAATGTTTTTTAAAAGTTGGAAGTAGAAAAGAAATACACTAATTTTATTTGACAATACATGTATTTTAAAAGTTGGAAGTGGAAAAAAAATTACTCTGGATTTTATTTGATGGTTTTCAGGTAAAAAGTTGTTTTTTTTTAATTTGAAAAGTGAAAATATAATGCTTGCTTTTTCCATTTCTGATTATGGATAAAATGTGAAGATAACTTAATAAAAATAACTCAAGAATTATGTGCACACATTTATTTTTTGTTTATATTTGTTCTTACATGTACCGATAAGTACATTGTAAAAACTCTATTCCTTTTTCTGAGACTACAAATTTACTGTGTTTATGTATACAATGTTTACGATGTAATAATGTACTCAGGATACATGTATGTGGCAATGCCAGGAATTTAAAACAAATAAATTGCTGGTCAACTTACGCAAATATTTTTTGGGCAAAACTTGTTCGGCCATCAGTATTATGACATCAGTAATATGGACCCATTACAATTATACATGTATGGTATTCAACCAAAACGTACATTTTTGTGTGTGTTTTATTGCAACTTCTTAATAAAAGTTTTTAACGATGTACAAATAACATTGTAGTTGCCTAAAATTATTATAAACTATACATGTACATAAACAAAAATTCTAGAAGTTCTATGATAATGAAAATTTACCTTCCCCCACTTGCAGTTTTATTAAAAATATAGACATGAATAGCTAAAGAGCATCTCTTTATACGTAAGCATTAGACCAGAGATTTTTCACATCAAAATTTCTTTTAAAGTAGTTGTTACCCAGTTGAGCATAACACAAGTAATGTTTAGATATAAAATTATTTTTCCAAACGTTACATGACATTTTTGTATTGTAAACAATTTTTGTAATAAAATTTCAACACACTGTATAAAATATTATTGAAAAAAAAATGCTCGTTATATTTAACGATCTTGCAAATGCACAGTGATAGAATAAACCATTTCTCCTATTAATAATACCGGAACATATTAACTTGTTTGCACTACATGATTATATGTATTTACAAAAATACTTTGATAAAGCAAATAAATTTTGGAGAATTTTCAGAATCTTAAAAATAGTCCAAACATGGCAAAGAGAGATTTTCTTCCTTCCTCTCTGCCAAAGTTTACACTTGATGTAGACTTAAAAACAAAGCAAGCAACTCATTTTCTCACGTTTTGCAAACTTTTACAGATCTTCTTCTGGGGATGTCAATATTTAAACACGGCATCAACAGATTTGCCGTTTGTGTGAGGCCACTGGCCAAGTTCACATGACACTTTAATGTTACTGTTACAAAATGGCTGCCAATTTGTGTATTCAATCATGTAAAAAGAAGAAATTTACTATTAATAGAAAAGATTTTAGAATGACAATTCACATGAAAATGATGAATGCAAATCAGTTATTTTTACTTACGATTTAAAAAGTTACTGGAGATGATATTAAAAGAAAAATAAACATTGAAGTTTAAACATTGAAGTTTGATCATTGAAGTTTGCAAACATTATATATAGTTAAACCAGATACCCAAAATAGGAAGGGTGAGCTTCGTTAGAAAAAGTATATCTGAACTCTTTACCTCATATCAGGGTAGAGTCAGGGTAGATTAAAATTTTAAAATCACAAAGACTTATTGTACTCCACAACAAAAAATAAGTTATTTTACAATACAGAGTTTTATTTCTTAAATTTGACTTGATGCCCATGGCTTTGACTTTGGGAATTTTAGCATCGTTTGACTAAAAATTGGGAATTTTTATTTTCATTGGCAAAACATATTAACCTACATCTGCGAATTATTACTCCAAAATTGGGAATAAAAAACAACATAGCCTTTGGGAAATGGTGGGGAATGGTGCAGATTATCGGAGTCTAGCAACATAGGTGATAAAACCCTGCAATAAAAATGCTTTTGAAATGAATAGTGGATATGTGATTTAGATTGTTGTGAATATTTTTTTCAAACTGCACTAATTCATAAATTAGATAATTTTGTAGTTGAAGTCTGTACAGACACATACAAGTAGATTAATAATTGGCAACTTGAGGTACGTACATACCGCTGAACCATTATCCACATTCTAGAGACTTCATAAGTACACATGTATTTGAAATTATATGTATTTTAGTTCGAACAACTTCACCAAAGCACTTTACATCTAGGAAAATTTTAATGCACATCAGACTGGACTGGAATCTAAGCCTTAGTGCCATACTAGTCAAAGTTTGAAATATGATAGAGAAATGATAAGACAATAACAGCCAAGAGATGCTGATCCACAGACAATTTAATGTAGGTATACACATCAGGATAAGTGAAACGCTATTTAGTATTACCACGTCTTGCAGGTGTGTTCCATAAACCATTATTTCCCTGAAACAGCCCCCCCCCACCCCGAGATCAGCATAATTATGTGCTAACAGACTCTCCAGGAGGTGAGGGGATATTCTCTCACAAAGACTTTAACTGTCCACCCCATTGCATAATACGGCTGGCTTCATCTGACCATTCATTTCAGACAGCAATTTTATGGAGGTGTTTTTCAACTGGCATGAATTTTGTCTTTTGTAATATGTGATAAGCTGTTGGGTTACACAACATTTGCTTTGATGGTCGCCTGATTGCCCATCCATCACAGAATAACAACCCAATTATTTTGAGCTGTCCAGATAAACCCAAAGGGCTGAGTATGTCTTGATCTGATAGATAATCCGTATTAAATACTGTGATGAAAGAACACATGCAAAAGAAACACTGGTATTTAAAGAATTATTCCCAAAACCTTTGTTAAAATTTGATTCATGTTTTGTGTCTATAATTATGCAAACTAGTGAAACATAAAAGTATACTACAAATTATGGGTGTAGCAATACAGGGAGTCATGATACGATACTTATCCCGATATGTGGGCCGCAATAGGATATGTATCGCGATCCTTAACTTTTCATATTAAACCTTTACAGGGGAAAATGTTCAGAGTTCAGTACTGTTTCAGATACCAATCAGAAAATTTAGGCATTGTTTGAACTATTTTTATGCAAACATGTATGTATGTATGTATTATCATTATAATTATGTATTGTATCATGGACCTTAAAGCGTGATATCATACAATATTGCTGTACCACAGATTTTCTAGTCAAACACATGAAATGGCCATTACGTCTTTGTGGATTTTTTTTATGGAATTTTTTTTCTGAATAACAAAAATGGCCAAATGAAAATTTTGAATATACATTTAGAGATAAATAAAATTAAGTATAACAAAAATATTCCATTTTTAATTATAATTTATACATATATACATTTATATTTAATGCATAAATTTTGGTTTATAAATTTTTGACAACCAATAGTGGGTGTATATTTTTTGTGCTGTGATGTCATTAAAACATTGTTTGATATACTAGTATCCAAATACTGTAAGATAATATGTGACACATGCTGTTGTAACTATCAAAAATGACTTTTATGTCATTTATGCACATAATTTAAAGCATACATATATCTCTGAAATAATTATGTTAATATGTACTATTAACCTCGTGGAATGACATTCAAATATCTGTTTCCTAACAACCATTAGCCTATTGAGATAATATTTCATACACAGGGAGGTGCAAGTAAACATGCAGTGGAACAACAAGTGTTTATATCATTATTTATGGACGAACAAATTTAGCAACACATGTATTGATGGTGTCCCCTCCATGTAAAATACACAAATATTATCTTTCTACAGTGAGAATATAGTACATGTAGCTGTAGATCTCTGCAATCCAGGTGCCTTTAGAACTAAATCAGTCAACCTAATCAACCACCCCACACCCAAACACAACATTCACTAAAAGTAGCTAAATGATCTAATTGTTAATTTAATTTAAATAATAATATAGCATATGGATCCTCTCTGAAAACCATAACCATTATTGACAATTATTTTTACAAAACCTCAACCTTGAATCCTGGCATAAAAGGAGACAGAGTTCCCAAATAAAGGAGATTTAACCAAAAACAGGAGATTCATATAACACTGTAGATAAAGACTTAAAATGGACAACTTTCTTGGCAGTGGAGATAACATTTTATAGTATCCTATTTCACATTCAGTAGCAACCATGATAAAACATATGCTTGTTTTTAAATTTACAATTTTAAGATTCTTTATAAAGAAATAGACGAATTGGTTTTGTCAGCAACAAAAGTCTTTTATTCAAAGCATTTCACTTCTTGGTGAATGTTCTAGATCTATATAATTCTTAAATTCATTTCAAGATCTAATTTTAAAGGAACAAAGGAAGAAGACAAACATTCTCTTTTATAATATTAATACATTTTATTGGAACTACATGTATTTTGTATGAGCAAGAAGCAGAATAATGGGAATTAGTGATGAGAATTGGTTGTATTATCTTGTTTGATGATTGGATATTCATAACCAATTGAATATCGTAGATAATTGGATGGCCAGTTAAGAACTAAAGTGGCTTATTTTTCATTAAACGCCAACTTTTCCGTGTTAATGTGACCAAGGATAATTATACATTAAAAAACAACATATTTGTTAGTACACTGTACATAGTGCCAAAAAAGTTTTTAAAATAACAATTTAAAAAATGTGTTATTGAAAAAGAAAATGATGATAAATTTTGAGATTTCATGACTGATGATAATATTAATAATTAGTAAGGCAAATGATCAACAAGGCAAATGCTCAGTCATCGATTATAATCGTCAATTAGAACTCTAATAGGAATATTGATTAATGTGCACCAAATGTCTTCTAAATGCTGTAATCAATTGTACAGGTAACTCACACCTAAGATCTGCAGAACTTTGACAAAGAAATATTAACGTCTGTTAAATTAACTAGGTGTTAGGAATTATGGTATATGTTGAGTAATAGGAATTATGGTATATGTTGAGTATTGTTTAGTTCCATACCTTAATGACAAAATAATTCTTTTACTATTGAATGTTCACAACAAATTAAAATTAGTGCCTCACAGAGAATATAGTCCCACACTTTAATGACAAAATAATTCTTTTACTATTGAATGTTCACAACAAATTAAAATTAGTACCTCACAGAGAATCCTATATATACATGGCAGGCTACAAAATGACTGGGTTCGCATTGCAAAATCAAAATCTTGCGATTGCAATGCAATATTACTATTCATTGTATATAAGTGCTAATCAAACTCCCACTAGTTGCTTTTCCATTCCCAAAATTGCTAATCACAATTTTAAAAATAAATTGCACCCTGCATGGACCTGTTAGTAGCTGATAAACACAGGATTGTCATACTTTGATGATAACATAGAATAGGGCTATCATATGTACTTAAAACTTGAGATAATAGTAATAAAGTTCATAAGTCAACAACCAAATAGCATCACTTTTCTTTAGTAAAGTAATAATGTGCGAAATTAAAATGCTCATGATTAGTATTCTACAATTTAGGGTTCAGAATGATCCATGAAAATTTTGCTATGCTAATTCCATGTAACTATTA
Organism: Melanodrymia aurantiaca; assembly: GCA_032355825.1. Lineage (NCBI taxonomy): Eukaryota > Metazoa > Mollusca > Gastropoda > Neomphalida > Peltospiridae > Melanodrymia > Melanodrymia aurantiaca. The sequence goes on from JAULBR010062217.1 coordinate 12,698, forward strand.
TATAATATACACAGCACTATTGAAGAAAATGTATTTGAAAAAGTACAATAATGTATAACTTTTATAAGTTTATTTTCTGAAATTCTCGAAGCAGCGATAATCTCTTAATATTTTGGTAAAACTGCTAGCGCCTACATGACTTGTACAGTTATGAATTAAGGCAGATAAATCTGTTATCAAATTTAATTTTAAATTAAATTGTCTTAAAGAGCCCCTATAACATATTTTGTGGAAATCTTCGTATAAAGTGCAAGTGGCGATTTTATGTAATATAGAGACATTTCTGTTGATGTTCATAATAATATAATAAATGTGTGCAATTATCTAGATAAACAAGGAGTGTTTTCTCTTCTGCTAACATAAACCTCAGTTGTGTATAACTCGCCAAAATGGTAACTGAGAGTCTTCAATATCCTTACTTTGGATTATTCAACACAGTTCACATGAACCCATTAAATAGCATTATAATCTATTTTTACTTTAAATACATAGGTTTTTTTTTTATTGTCAGAATTAGAAGCAGTAGAATAATTTCCCAAAAATAAAGAATGCATGAATGCTTAAATATATTGAACAACAATTTGTTCTTTGTTTGGAAACAGATCAATATAACCACGAAGAGCAAGCTACAAGTATTTCAAGATCAGTAATTATGTTGGACTCATTAAACCTGGTCAATAGAAATAATAAAGGGGACGGTGGCCATAATGACATTGTTTGAAAACCTGTTGTTCATTGGTTCACTGATGTATAAATCCTGACTACTCATTGCTTCCTATCCATTAACTGAATCAAGATGACCGTTTATTTACAAAGACTAGAATTGATGTGTTTTTACATGTTTACCAAATAAAAACTGAAGAAGAAATCTGTGTATGTTATAATTTATTACCTTAGAGGACAAACATAACCAGAGAATATTTATAATATTTCCTTACTGAGAAATATCACAATATTGGTATAAACTTTCATTTGATTCTAAAGGTTGTTATATTATAAATATTGCCAACCACTGACATAGACTTTAGTCATTGCTTTAAGCTAGTTACAAATCAAATAAAAAAGACTTTATAATAATATTTAATATTTCTATATTCCTTCATTTATACTAGTAGTTTAGTGAATTAATGTATAGATACAGTGGATTTAGAGTTTCGAAAAACATTCTTAGATATCTTATTTTTTTAAAGAACATTTTATAAATTCAACTGCCACAAGGCTTAGATGTGAAAACTCCTGGTTATTTTGTATGTCTATTACCGCACCAACCAGTGTTCACATTTGAGTCATTTGATCTGAATGAAAAGAAACTATTAAAAGTTATTTTAGTTCATATCTATTTGGCGCTGACCGATATCTCAGCCCGGTCACATGTTGTCCTACTACAGAAGTCCCTAATCCCAGTTAATTTTCTCATCACAAAGCTCTGTGGTGCCAGGTTACTGAAAAAGCAATCTATTTGTTAAAAACTGTCATCGTAAACTACACATAGGCATCGCACCCATATAATACATGTATCTACATGACCCATGCAACCAAGTACAAGTACAGGGAAGATTCCAAAAATGCAAAACCTGTGTACATGTTTTTATATAACAAACAAAAGTAATAAAGCTATTCTTGAAGAATAGTAAACCACTATCAACTTTTACAGAACCCTTTTTATGATAAACATGTATACTATATCATTTCATGCATAAACAACTTTTACGTTATTAGTTTATTTAAGTTAAAAGTTAAATTTAAAAATTTTATAATTATTATTTTCAACTCTTTAAAATACTGTATATTTAAATGAAAAATACAAGAAGACCAAGGGGTCATATTTTCTCAAACTTTTTCTAATTAAGAATCAAAATACTAGTCTTTGTTTTATATTAATTAGTAACCGCTTGAGAAGTTAGAATCAATAATAAAACGTAAAAAATATTTTACAATGCTGGAATATACCAATCCATTCATAAAATATATTTCAACATTTATATCACTGCCTAAAGGAAGCTATAAAACTTTTAACTGGGCAAAAACTTTGCCTAGCAAATAATATGTAATTGTACTCCGGGCATAAAATTTGAGTCTCCGGTCTGAATTCTAGTTTAATAATCTCACAGCCTGGAGTTACATAAATATAGTTTGTGACAACTGGTGACTCAGAAAGATACCATAACTCAAGTCAATGTTAGAACTAAATTTGGAAAATGGACTTAAAAATAACTAAAACTAGCTATTTCATGTTACTTCTTAATGAACATAGACAGAAGTACAGTACACAAAAATAATTTTTATTGTTTTGAATTGTTTTTTTTTTAGAAATTGTGATAATATTTTTGCAGGTTAAGTTCTATTCAATATTTAGAAAAAAGGTCCAGAATAATTAACATTTATATTAAAACTGTATATCAAAAACATGACTGAAGACATTTCAAGTGCACAGTATTAAAATTTTGTTTTACGTTTTCCCTTTTCTTTGTTACTAATTAGAACTGGTTGATGTCTAGTATTGATATCACACTCAAATCCTCCAAACTGGAAGAGTTCACACTTTTTGTAAGACAACTGTAATATGGCACAGGGTAATCAAATCAGCTTGCAAGATAGAGAACACACTTTATTACATCTATATGTAAATGTATACATGCTGTGACACCTAATATCAAAGCATTTCTGAACGTCTATAGTCACAAGGCAAACAAAAAAAAGGTGTTGGTCCAGTAACATATCAACAAAGGAGAGCAGGTTGGTGGTGTTGGAATACATTTTTTGTATTTTTAAAATAAAATTCTACTAAAAGTTCACAATCAGATGGAGCATTGAGTTTTTAAAAATCAGGTTTCAGAACTGTCAAGTGTCAATCCGAGCCTGTTATTTCATGAAATTATTTGTGTGATTGTAATTTTTGCGATAAAGTTACTAATGCAAAAATACAGACAAGCCATAAATACCGATTTTACAGTATAAGATTTACATCGCCAGTAATCATTAAATCCAGGCAAATCTGCAAAATGTTGACACATTTTTGTACACAATATAAAATAGTTTCTCACACCGTCTCCATAAAATAAAACCATATACATGTAGGTGTAGCACTGTAGCTGCATATACCCGGTAAGACAAGAATCCAAGATACAATTTTTGAAAAACCAATGATGAAATCCTATTCTGAAAGAAAACAAGCTAAACACACATGTGAACAATACCAGGATATAATCTGGACCATTTTTCTAGGATCCCTTTTTTGGAAAGTTGGAAAAAATAGCACGTTAAGACAGAAAAAGGGAAATTTATTATAATAGTTTTTTTTGTTCATTCATGTCATAAAGAAAAGAACTTATTTTTTAATCCCAAGTCATCTGTGTATTTAGTGTAATATATGTTTTGGGGTGGGGTGATTTTTTTTTCAAATTGGGAATTCCCCCTAGGGGTATGGTCGATTAAACCCTGAAGACAGTCACATAATGTATTTAGATTAATTAATGCAATCATAAATTTCCATACTGCAATTGGAACCACAGTTTTTAACATTCTAAATAGCATTTTAAAAGTTACTTACTTGAGTTGAACGGGTGCGGGGCATGTCACCTCCAATCTCAGCAGCATAGGCCTTGACCTCATAGTTCTCTGGTACTTTCTCTCTATCCAAGACTTGAACATTAGTTAAGATGCCAGATGATTTATCAATTTTGAAGTATCTCCCATGCACAGTTCCACCAGAAGTTATCTGTGTGATGTAATATTCTACACGTACTCCAGATCTTGAAGGTGTTGCACTCACAGTGGCAACACTAGAACCAGCTATTGCATTCTCATGGATGTTACCAGAAAATGCAGCCTTAGTAAAAATCGGTCCCACTTGCAATGACGAAACTACAAGAATGGTAAAAGTCATCTGTGTTGACTGAGCACCAAGAACATCACTATCACCATGATCCCGTGCTTTAACCGTTATGCCGTACGTATTGGTTGAACGAGAAAGGCTGCCTGTTAGTGACAGCTCACCATTTGACTTAAGAGAAAACATGGAAGATGGGTCATATTGCATTTCAAAAGTGACACGTCCATTTTCACCAATATCGGCATCCGAAGCTTTAATGGTATCAAACACTCCTGATGCTGCTGTTGATGAAATAACAAGTGTATCCATAGATTTAAAAACAGGCTTGTTATCATTGATATCCTGAACAATCACCGACACTATCTTCCTAGATGATTTTCTCTCAGACACAGGAAAAGCTTGATCAGTAGCAATGACGGTGATTTGAATCAAGTCGGCAACTTCTCTGTTCAATGGCTGTTTGATGAAGATGTTACCTGTGGTAGAGCTAATTCTAAAGTTGTCACCAGGTGGATCCTGCTTGGCAATCCTATACATGACCTTCCCATTGACACCCAAATCAGCATCAAGTGCCTTTGCTGTTGCAATTTTAGAATCTACAGTGGTACCTTCAGAAACCGATACAGAAATTGGACTGGGTGAGAACAGTGGACCGTTATCATTAACATCTTGAACCATCACAACAAAATTGGTTAATGAATCCAATGATGGACTTCCAGCATCTGACACAGCTATTTTTATGTCATATCTTTGTCTCAGTTCAAAATCAAGCTGCTTATTCAAATAGATCTTGCCTGAGTTTGCATCCAGGTTAAAGGTAACGTCTTCGTTTCCTGATACAATACTGTAAAATAGAACAGCATTGTTGGCCATGTCTTTGTCAGATGCTTTAAACTCCATAATAAGTTCTCCTGGTCGCACTGATTCGAGAATACTAACTTGAGATTTATGGCTAGCAATAACTGGCCTGTTGTCATTGAAGTCTGTTACAGATATCTGCAGAATAGTTGATGCACTGAGCTGAACATTTTCTCCAGTATCGGTAACAAGAATATCCAACTCATACCAATCCTTTGCTTCTCTGTCTAGCTGGCCAAAAAGCTTTACCTGACCTGTTGTTTGTTCCACATTAAACATGTTGTTTTCGTTTCCACCTTGTATGATGTAGGATAAAGCAGCATTAGGACCTGTGTCCTCATCAGTAGCAGTGATCTTCTTAATAAGTGTACCTTGTTTGGCATTTTCTACAATGGACTGAGTATACTTCGGCCTAGCAAAGACAGGAGCATTGTCGTTGTCATCAGTAACATAAACATTGACCATCACCTTGTCTTGTAGTCTCTTTAAACCATTGTCTATTGCAGTGACCTTGAATGTCAAAAAGTTTTTCCCATTCAATTTCAACATCAGCTCTCTATCAAATGATCTCCTGGTATACACTGTACCTTTCTGGACATCAACATAGAAGTTTTCTTCAACCTCATTAACCGAATAGGTAAGCTCAGCATTTCGGCCAGCATCAGCATCAGATGCTTTTAAAATTCCAACGAATGTATCAGAAGGCATATTTTCCTTCACATAGAAATGGTATGAAGCATTGCTGAATTTTGGACGGTTGTCATTGTCATCTAGGATGTGGATGGTGATGTTAGCAGTGGAGCTCCTAGGGACTTGACCATAATCACTAACAACCACAGACAGAAAATACATGTCCTTTTCTTCACGATCAAGACTGTGAGAAACATATAAGGTGCCATCAGGAAAAATGCCAAATTTCTTGTCTCTATTGCCACTTGTAATGTTAAAAAATATCTGTCCATTAATGCCAAAATCAGCATCGGAAGCTAAAAGTTTGAAAACTGGTTGATTCACTGATTTTGACTCGGGAATAGAAATTTCGTACCGATTTCTTGGAAAGACTGGTGTGTGATCATTGATGTCCTGAATATGGACAGAAACATCGATAGAAGCAGAAAGCTGTGGTGTTCCAGCATCAGTTGCTTCAATAGTCAGCTTAAAATCTTTTCCAACAGCATTGTTACCAATAGGTTTGGCTAGGTAAATGACTCCAGTTGTTGAATTGATCTTAAACACACTATTTGCATCCGAGGTTAATGCATAAGAAACAACAGCATTGGGGCCAGAATCTGCATCAGTTGCTTTTGCAAAAAATATGTTGAACCCAATTGGCCAGTTCTCAATGACTGTTGTTTCAAATGTGGTTGTCATGAACTTTGGGGCATTGTCATTGATATCTGATACATCAACCGTGACCTTTGTTTCTCTGAACCTTGAGCCAGAGCTTGCTGCCACTTTCAGTTCATAATACGCCTGGAATTCACGGTCAACTGGTTTATTAGTGTTTATTACTCCACTGTTTCGGTCAATGGAGTAGATGTTCATTGGGTCACCATCAATTATTGCATAGGTTATTTTATTACCATTTAAACTAGTTGCTATGACTTGACCCAGTCGCTGGGATATGAATCTGGATGTGGAAACGTCCTCAGTGACAGAGAAACTATAGCTTCTTCCACTAAATACTGGGGGTACATCATTTGCATTGGCAATGACAACTTCAACCAAAGCATCTTTCTTTGATGATCGGCCTCCGCCATCATTTGCTCGAATATTTAACTCATAAACTGATTTTGTGCCTCTGCTAAGTCGACGTGTAGTAGTAATCCAACCACTGCTGCTGTCAATGGCAAAGCTGTTGAAGTTGTTGCCAATGAATGCATAAGACACTTTCCCATTGCTGGACTCGTCAGGATCAAGAGCGAAGACTTTGACAACTTGTACACCTGATGGCTGGTTTTCTAACACACTAGCAAAGTATTGCGATGGAAGGAAGTCTGGAGAATTATCATTGACATCCTTAACTTTTAACCTAACTTCTGCTGTAGAAGATAGAGCTGGTGTCCCTTCATCAAGAGCAACTACTAAGATCTTGTACAAATCAATGTCTTCTCTATCCAGTGGCTTGGCTGTTGTTATACCACCATTTTTTTGTAACAGGAATGTATTAGGATAAAGGTTCTCAACACTGGAATGGAACTTATAAACCACAGAGCCATTTTTACCACTGTCATTATCTGTTGCCAAAACTGTCATAACACCTGTACCTCTTGGTAAGTTCTCGTTAAGTGTCTTTTCATACACCTGTTTACTGAAGTTTGGTATTTCATCGTTTTCATCAAGGATAGTAATTGTCAGCTTTGTATAATTTCGGAAAGACTGCGAGCCACGGTCTTGTGCAGAAATATTCAACAAAACTTCGCTTAAACGTTCGTGATCCAGCTTTGTTTTGGTTGTAACCAGACCTGTGGTTGCATCAATATCAAACCAGGCAAGATCATTTCCAGAAATGATTGAGTATGTAATTTCAGAATTGATACCAGAGTCACCATCAGTTGCAGTAATACTTTCTACAAAACTACCTGGAAGTGATAACTCACTCAGCTGAACAAAGTATTGCTTCTTTTCAAATTCAGGTGCATGGTCATTTGCATCACTTACCATGATTATCAAAAATGATGTTGAGCTTCGAGGTGGATATCCATGGTCAACAGCTTGGAGAGTGAGGTTATACTTGTTTACTTTCTCTCGATCAAGTCGGCCAACAACTTTAATCAAATTCAGATTGAGAAATGAATATGTCATTAATTTGAAATGGCCGAGTTGGTTTCCTGCAGTGATGGTCAGTGAGGCTTGCCCATTGATTCCAATATCTAAATCTTGAATGCTGACAGATGCAACAGTATGACCTTTTTGGACATTCTCATCCACAGATGAGAAGTCTCTAGTTTCATCTGGATAATGGGTGATTAATATAACAGGACTGTTGTCATTTTCATCAATAATGTCTACAATTATGTAAGCTCTGCCTGAAAATGAAGGTGTTCCTCTGTCAAATGCTTCAATGGTTATGCGACAACTTTTGGGGTTACAGCTAGTGTCTGAACCACATTTCCGGGAACAGACCAACGGAGATACTAAAGTTCTTACCACTCCAGTTCTTTCTTCAATGTCAAATTGACCACTTTCATCAGTTTGTATCCGATAACCTATCTCTGCATTTAATCCAATATCGCCATCAGTGGCAAGAACTTTGACAATCAAGGTTCCCACAGGAGCACTTTCATTTATTTTGGGGTTATACTCACTGGGATTAAATGTGGGAGATTTGTCATTGATATCTGATATTGTAATATTTACTAGAAGAAAACCTTCTTTGGGTGGGGTTCCGTTGTCCCATGCTGTAATATTCAGTTGGTAAAAATCTAAAACTTCTCGGTTTAAATCTCCTTGCACTTCTAAGTACATAAAAGGTGTTTCAAAATTCGGTTCAAGCAAACGGAATTTACTATCCTGATTTCCTGATTTAATCGAGTATGATGATATTGTACCATTCAAACCATTGTCATTATCTCTTGCAGTTAACATTAGTTGTTGGAAACCAGTTTTCGCGTGTTCCTGGATGGCTATATTAATACTTGATTCCTGGAATTCTGGATGATTATCATTTATATCCAAAACATTAATTAGAACATCAACCGGGTGAGCTGGGTAGCCAGATTTTGTTCCTAAAATAAACAAGTTGACCAGTTTTTGACGTAATGCTTCTCGGTCAATTTTAACCTTAGTTACAATAACACCAGTTATTCCATTTAATGAAAAATATGGCGAGGGTTCGGGAAGAACATATTTGTAGCCGGGCCGAACTGGAATTTGTCCTACCTTAGTTCCACTCTTTAACTCTTCTTGGACGGACATTTGTACACTGTCACCCGGGGCCTGTCCCTGTCCGAATTGAACTAAAAATTGCAGTAGTATGATGGAAATAACATGATACCGTGTCATGGTGGTTAGTTTGTGGTGCTTGGGTGCCTGCGTCAAAGCCATTTTAACCCGATCCAACGACACGAGTCGGCTACTGCAGTAGCCACGCTGTGTTGTATACACACCTGTAATTTACCTGCCGACACGGCGTACCTGGCCGAACAATCCTCTTTCCCCATCAACATACAGGAATCCTCGATGATACAGAGTGAAAATAACCATCTGTACACATTCTTGTATCCACTTTCTTATCAAGCGACACCGAATGCGATATTTCCGTTATGAAAACAAACGAAATGCTTTGCTGTTTGTCGCGGTAAGAAAATTCACCTTAGCTTTCCGATACGGCTGGGCCGAATCCCGAACTATAGCTTCCGATTGAGCACACTATCACACCTACTATTACAGTACACACTATTGCAAACGTCCACCGAAGTATATCACTCGCATCACCTTTGTTTCGTATCCATGTTTATCCTAAAAAGTCCTAGTATAACTCCTAACGAACTGAACACATTTTTTCAAAACACTAGTTCCACCATGAGACTTCTCTTCGTAGCAAATGCTCAGAGCATTTACTGTGACGTCACACAAACCCCGCCTCTCCGATTTGACCGACAGCGGTGACAGCCTGTAGGATTAGTTGTCAAACGGTAGTCATGTACACACATGGTTTGACTCCTCCCACATATGATCAAAATACAGCGAATATTCAGGTAAAAACAAATACGCGTCTGTAATAATATTATATCTAAGGTACTTTTACCGCGTGGCTGTGATTAAATTTGTTTTCTCCTCGCTATCAAAGAAATTCTATTATTTACAGTTAGCTATAAAATCTGACAAAATTGTATAAATTTATTAAATAAAACATAATTATTGTTAAACACCTGTAGACGTGACATAACTCAAATTATATATAACAACGGGTAACAAATTATAGATAAATATATAATATTATTATTTTGTTTACAAAAATTGAAATGTGAGGAATCCTTAAATATGTATAAGATCTCCACCAACTTTAAAGTACAGTTATTAGCATGCCAAGACTTCATGACATCGAATTAAAAAGCCCTTCACGGTCGAACTTCGTAAACCTATGAAACAAATATAGCTGTAGTTGCAAAATGTTTGGACACATGAATGTGAGTAGCGGTCCGGGTAGCATGTTACAGTAGAAAGTGCACTACTGTGATGTTATTGTTTACATAACGGCACTGGAGTGTATTAGGGGTAATTCTGTCACATCAGATGTGTTGTTCCTGACCGGTTAAGCAAGTAATTAGCAGTCGACAGTTAAATAAACTATACAAATCCACCAATAACAAGATGAGACCAAATTAGGTGAACAGGTTGCTTTGTTCTAGTCATTCACACATATATGTTGAAATTTAATACAGTTATAATTATACTAGCTCTGCGAAAACAAAGAAAGAAAGAAACAGTTGCGGACATGGTTCAAACGGTTTCAATATACATGTACATGTAGGCCTACATATATAAAATAAATTATGTAGACAGTATATAGTATTATACAAAATAAACCCTATACATTATCTTTACTTTCTTTCAATATTGGTGGGGTTTTTTTATTTTCACATAACATTATTGAAAACAAACCCAAACCACAACATAGTATTGATACATATGATATTTGTGTGTGTTTTACGTTAAATGACGAAGCAACACGTACAGGTTCTTTTTTTAATTCCCCAAAACATAATTATAGGGATTATCATTTACTTGTTTAATATTAAAATAAACTTCTATCAACCGGTAAATGTTTTAGGTGGTGATATTCGAATTACACCTCCTCCGCATTGGACAAACATGTTAAAAAAACTCCATAATATTATTAGGTCCATTGGTTTTAAACAGATATTAGGTTTTTTCTGTCGAAGAAATCTTTTAAAAAATCCAATTCCCTTAAAGAAAATCCTAAAGAGATCTATAATAAAAAATATTATAACTTTTTATTGGTTGTCATGCAATATTTTCAAAATGCGGTGGTGCTGGTTGAAGTTAGGGCGTATGTTAAACGAATCAAACTAAGCCAAATTTTCTCCTTTTTAAAAAAGGTAGAAGGCACCTTACGAGATACATACATGCATACTATTTGATATGTATTATAATTAGTTTATGTAATATAAGTTGATGGTTCAAGTTTAGTATTGACTCTTGAATGCATGAACAATTAGTCTGGATATAAATATTACAAATATATTCAAATTGTTTAGTAATGATAAACTAAATGCCAATACATAATTATTATTTTTTAAATACCTCCTTTTGTCTAGGCAATAAGAAGGAAATGCGGCATAATTATACATTTCTAATACTGAAGTTTGGTGTTGGTATCTTTCCGCGTCTTAATTTCATTATCCAATTCCTGTGTTTATACACAGCAGTAGACAGCTAGTAAAACAGAAACTTTTTATTTGTTTGTCTGAACCGAAACTCCGTTTAAAGTAACGATTTGTCCACGGAATATCAATAAGCAACGTTTACCCAAGCAGACTATTGCCCTGCGGCAACGACAAAACATTTGATAATCCGCGATTTATAGATCTCTGCTGTAAACCTGCTCGCGGAGGATATATCCAATTTAATATACATGTAAATACTATCTTTTGTATCTAGAAAATGTGCAGAATTGTATACAAACGTAATCACGTGAGCGTATCGCGTCGGTCTATAGTACGCGTGTTAAACTGTTTGTATTGTGCGCGTTGTTTTTGTATTATGTGTAGTATACGGTAGACCTAATTAATTTATACATGTATATAATATATACATGTATATAATTATTATACGTTCGTAATATAGTATTATATAGGCTGTAAGGTTTCAAACTGTATATAAAGACCACTTGTCAATGAAGACCATATTTAATTTGTATATTTCATATACATGTATTTTTAATAATATATCTATATACATGTAGTATAATACATAATTATATAGGTGTCGCTTTCGGAAAATAGATCAATAGTTATATACATGTACATGTAATACGAGTTTAAAACAAATAAAATCTGTTTTTGTAATTTTAAAATCATTAAACTATTGTGGAGTATCCATGTGTGTTAATTTATTAGCCGAATTAAACTTAAATAATTTTTGTAAAGGAATATTCGTTTTAATAATTCGCATAAAATGATAGGCCCACTGTTGAAATACAACTTGTTAATACAATAGCCTGCGTATATAAGGTGGTCATCATAATAATTATACTTACACAGAAAATAGCAAAAACGTTTTACAAATACATTAAAGAAAAATGGTATTATAGATCTACTATATATATATATATATTGATACGAAAAAATCCGAATGAGTTCCGAATGAAAAGGAAGTGATTTTGATTTGTTCGTAATTATCCAATATTTATGGCACCCGTAGTTGACTGGTTTGAAGTAAACGCGCGACTGTGACGAAAAAAGTCTAATGGAAGTTCGTATATTAATGGAAGTTCGTATATGGTATACATGGTGTACGTTAGCGATTCACAGCAAGCGAAAACTATTACCAAATGGATTAGGACATTTTCTTTCAGTGATATTGCGCACAAAATTTCGTAACGCATAGAACGGTTTTAACATACGTTCTGTCTCTGTAAACAGCGTTACAGCAACGAAAATCGAAAATTAAAAATAGATTATCCAAATAATAAAAAATGAATATAAACATGGAAAATATGTTTATAGAGACAGAAATATTCGGTCTATTCTAATAGGAGCTCAATCAATGAACACATTTTCATATCGACACTTATTCTTGTTTCTGGGAAAGCTTTGGTCTCACACGCGTCTTTTTGAAATCGCGGTGTATTTTTTTATTACGATAAAACTATATGAATTAAGTTTGTTTTATTTAACGATGCCACTAGAAACACATCGATTATACATCAGTGGTTATTGGACGTCAGACGCATGGTTATATTGACACATGGTCACAG
>JAULBR010062218.1:0-14353 GCA_032355825.1 Melanodrymia aurantiaca
ATATTATGTTTTCAGTTAGTTAATTCAACCACTGATTGTGTGTTGCAGATCTCCATCATTTATGATGTCTCAATAAAGCGGAATCTGAAAAGAGCTAGTCCATGCTTATTTAATAAATGAATTCGTTTGAAATGACCGAACAATTAACTAAGACATATACGTAATATCTCGTTTTAATGGTCCATTTTGTTGTGATATTACCGGACTTGCATTCCTGCCGGTCTTGCATTCCTGCCGGACTTGCGTACGTTATTCGAATCCCATTCGTGGTATATTGGATTTTTAATCAGAGTACCGACTCAACCCAGTGTATTCTCCGCAAGGCTCAATGGGTAGGTGTACTTAAATCGAGTCGACCAGTGTCCACAACTAGCTTAACAAAAGCTGTGGTATGTACTGTCATGTATGTGGGAAAGTGCACACAAAACTTCCCTTATCAAATAGAAGTAGCGGGTTTTCTCTAGAATACTAACACTAACTTCTATCTTGGACATATAGCCGAGGCAGCTTGGCTGTGTGACCATGACATACGTGCTTGAAACTTAATTGGACATAAGCACGTAGATAAGTTATAACCACCGTAACCAAATAACAAGCACTGGTTCGTCTCGATATCAAAACGTGTTCAATAATTAGCTCCTATTAGAATGATGAAAAAGGATTTCCTTGTTTTGTACAGACATTATTTTAGAGCAATATTGTGTATGTATATATATATATAGCTTAAAGACGATCGCTCACCATTTCACCGATAAAATGAATAATTTGTCATGCAAAAGACATTTTAAATACAGCTTTTCGGTGTAAAAACTGAATATGTTGCACTTTTATGGCAAAATTAAATTTCTAATGGCATAAACTTCATTCTCATGGCGAACTCCCCATATCAGTCGAGTCCAGTCGAGTAACATTTTCTATTATCCCAGCAGGCACTCTAATCGGGCAAATAAATATCATAATTGAGAAATTATGAACATTGGTATAACAGGTCATTTGATTGGTTTGTTCGAGATAAATGTTCAATTCACATTCAAATTCCGATCGATTGAAGGGAAACAACTCTTAAAATGAGTGGCACTGCTATCGTAATGTATCCAAGAACGCAATGTATTGTTATGCGTTGTACTAAAATATGTATTTTTTGTTATGGCCAAGTGACTGTTGATGCAAATTATTTAAATGGGGCAGTGCTCTGGAAGTAGCGGATTGTCAGGAAACAAATTTCTTCAGAATAACGGTACATCGCCTGTCAAAATAATACTCGTCGGACCAAGTCAAGCAGGTATTTTATTTCGTTTAAAATGCAATACAGACTGAGTCTCACAAACATGTAGCAGCTATAAACTAGCTCATAAAAATGCTTGTTTTGACATTGGTATTGCAGATTTACATGTCGTGCAAAACAGAATAATATAGTATCATTGGTATAAAATATTTCCATCATCCATCATCCATCATTTTTCGTTTATCTAAATAAGGAAAGCATTAGACACTTATACAGATCTTTACCCATTTGAAACCTGTCCGTGGAGGTAATGTTATTCATTACAATGCACAATACTGATTGCTATGATTCTTTCAGGAAAAAGTTACTTACTCTATTCTTGGGTCCTTGGTGTTAAGAACATCATTTCTACAAAACCAACTGACACATTCAACACAGAGAGCATATCTTCAAACACTGGCAAAAAGTTCTTGGTGTATGATCTTGGTGGAAGTCCCAGTCTGCGACCAAGACAGAGATTGTTCTACGATGCCACACAAGGAATTGTCCTCGTGGTAAACAGTTCCGACAGTGCATCAATAGAAGAGACCCATGTGGATCTGAATCAAATACTGGGAGCTGTGAAGCTGACTGGGGTTCCAATCCTAGTGGTAGCCAACAGACTAGATTCTCCAGGTAACCAAAAAAGATATTTGCACACACAGATTTATGTTGTACAAAGTTCTTTCATTCATAACTTTTATGTGTTATGTAGTCCGATAGATCTTCCCTTAAACTTTTACCGATATATAAAGCAGGGCACAAAATTTCACGCGAACCGTCGTTCAGTTCGCGTGTCGGTTACGCAACATGAAATTCACGTGAACCGATAATCGGTTACGTGGTGGATCGTTACGTTCAGTTCTGAAACTAAAAGTAACTTCATTAAAAAATCCAAAGTTAACCGGCCTTACGTTCGATAGGGCGGGCATTCTGCTACCAAGACGGTGTTTGCATCTAACATTAAATAGAATATGATGTGATATTACACGATCGGTACCAGTCACATTGTTCGCCAGCGTTCGCCCTATTGAACACAAGGCTGACCTCATAATATTGTAGACTACGTTTGGACACTTGATGCGCTGTGCACCCGTTGTTAACATTATTGTAATATCCAAAAGGCTAATTTTGGCATTCGATTCGTATAATATTGTAAACAGCAATTTTACGTAGTATAATGACATTTTGACATTTCTGTTGTTGTTTGTAGTCATATAATAAATGTATGCAATTATGTAGATAAACAACAATAGTGTTTTCGCTTCTGTTTATGGCTCCATGCTTTCGTCAAAATGGTGAGCAATTGTCTTTAACATTAATTTGATGAGGAACTTTCAATCAATGTAAAAGTTCACAAACTTCAAATAAAAAGTTCACAAACTTCAAATAAAACTAACATTATATTTAATTAATTGAATTTGTGGAAAAGTTCTTCTATAAATTGAAGTTAATATTTTTTATAGAAGTGAATGTGAACATTTTTTTAAAACAGTTTTTGTCCAAGACCATCCACTTTTAAAAGGGCAATGATACTTAGCTCGACGTTTCGTCTGTGTAGTAGACTTTCTTAAGAGTATTAAATGTTTGTGGAACTTTTATGCAATGTAAAAGTTCTGTAAAATAAAACTATTGACAAATTTCAAAAATAAACATTATAGAGTAAAAGTTCTTTTTAGGATATATACATGTGTATATATACACTGTATATACAATTGCTTGTTATTATATGTTACCGGTCTCAGTGGCTCAGTGGTTAATGCATCAGGTTTAAGACTTGGTAGGTACTGGGTTCGAATCCCATACACAGCATTTTTGTTTTTTTTATCCCATTACCGGCTCCAACCCAGAGTGAGTGCTCCGCAAGGCTCAATGGGTAGGTGTACTTCCACTTACACCGACCAGTGTTCACAACTGGTTCAACAAAGGCTGTCTGTGGGAAAGTGCACATGAAAGATCCCTTGCAAGAGTAACAGGCTTCCTCTCTCATACTAAGACCAACTTCTGACCTGACAGGCGGACATGCTTGAACCTTAATTGAATATAAGCTATAACTAACTAACTAACTAACTAACTAACTAATTATGTTTTTTAATTAGTCCTCTCCTGAACGTTTACATAATTCTCATTTGGCCAAAAACAAATAGGTGTGTTTGGGTAACATGTCATGTAAACTTTAGGGTTAGGGCGCACATTTTACCAAATAATTTTATTCCTCTGATATCAATGAAAACAGGAGCGAATATAATGAACGCTAAATAATACATATATATGATGAATGTAACCACGATAATGCATTCCATTTGATAAAATAAATACATTATGTTCTTTTTTAATTTATACGTTTGTGATTATTGATTTGGGGCAATAAATAAAAAAATTGAGATGGGGGTAAAATTAGGATAAGTAAGGTTACTCTAAACAGATTTATTTTTTAGTTTGGCCTTAGACCTATTCACAGGTGTAACCAGTAATCAACAAGTGTGGCCATGATGATAACAACGGACACGAGATAGAATTTAGACCCTGGTGAAGTCAGCACACGTTGATTGCACGATAAATACAGACTTCTATTTATACAGTCAAACCTGTCTTAAGCAGCCACCTAAAGGAGTAACAGAAAGTGGCCTCTTAAGACAGGTGGCTGCTTAATACAGGTCATAATGCACTCAAATTGATGATTTGGAAGAAAATTATGGTGATCCTTTAAGACAGGTGGTTGCTTAATACAGGTGGCCGCTCAAGCAGGTTTGACTGTAGTACATGTATGATAATGTATATGATATTGATTGAAGTTTAGGAATAATGTATTTGAAAGTGGATTATAAAATAGCAGATTTTTATCAGAATGTCATTGTCGTCCATAGTGATCTACAATCTACACTATTAACTTTGTGTATAAAATAATACAAAGAAGGCGATAAATCTTGTAAAATCTTTAAATGTGATATAACATTGTCAAACTCATGCTAGTGAAAGCTGAATACGAATACCTGTAATGTCGACAGATTGGCCAGCATTATCCTCTGAAGGTAGATCTGTTCTTTAACATACTCGGGTGTGTAGAAGATATCCTTACTACTCCCTCGCTCGTTGATCGTCTTCTCACGCACCGACACGCTGACATTCAGGATCTGTGCCGAGACGTCGGTGTCATCCTGGACATTGATCACGAAGATGTTACTTTCTTCCTGCCGCAGAATGATCGCCAGGGCGTCCACGAAGTACTTGAACACCGGCGACAGGAACGTAGTTTGTGTCATTTTATTCAAGCGAATTGTGACGCTGTTGAGGAGCATGTTTTCGGTGACAAGACGGAATTGTAGAATGCAAGCAGCCTTCACCTCATTTTGGCCATCTGAAAGGAAAAAAGCATACAATGTCATGTTACTAATTTGTTTGTGACACTGTCATGGTATAATCTGGACCATTTTTCTAGGGTCCCTTTTTGGAAAATTTGGAAAAAATAATACGTTAAGACGGAAAATTTTTTTATAAATTTGTTTGTGGGGGAAATATTATTTTTCAAAATTGGGATTTTTTTTTTTTTTTCAAATTGGACATTCCCCTTAGGATTGTATGGTAGATTAAACCCTGCACTGTTGAGGAGCATGTTTTTGGTAACAAGTCTGAATTGTAGAATGCAAGCAGTCTTCGCCTCATTTTCGCCATTTGAAAAAAGCATACAATGTCATGTTACTAATTTGTTTATGACACAATACATTGGAACGAAGGTATAGAGTTTCTTCAGGTACTCCAGCATTTTGAAAACAACAAAATGCTATCAGTGTCAAACATGTTTTATGGGGATTCGGTTACAAGTTTTTTGTGCATACATATTTGAAGGTGGTGGAGTAGGGTGTATATCAGCGCAAGACCGTTTGCCTGAGGATCGATCAATACGTCTACAGATAGATCCTCTTCAGTGGAACAATTCCAAGGGTAATTTACCATTCAAACTAGTGATCCACAACTGCTCTATCAAAGGCTGTGGTGTGTGCTTTCCTGTATTTGGGAACATGCACTTAAAAGATCCCTTGTTGTTAATCAAGGAGTAGCCTATGTGTCGGCAGTGGATTTCATATGTGACCAAGCGTCGATATAACAATGCATTTGACATCTAATAGTAATAATAGTCTATTAATAATCAATGTGTTCCAGTGGTGTCGTTAAACAAACAAACTATCTTTTTCAAGATAGCTTCTATATACTGATAACATGCAACACTAAACAATTATTAAAAATATTTTTGTCCCATTAAAACCTGTGCCACAAATAACACCATGTACATGTATGTAGTATGAGGGTGCAATTTGTTTTTAAAATTGGGATCAGTGGAGGGGGGGGGGGGGTGTGTTTCCTGGATTGAGAATAGAAAAGCAACTACTGGAATTTGATTAGCCCTTTTATAAAATGAGTAAACATATTGCATCGAATCGCGATCACAAGATTTTACATTGCTTTTTGCTATGCGAACCCGGTCATACACTGTATATGCATCATACATGTAACTCATGGCCACGAATAATAGGAACCCCGCCATCTGCCAAATGAATCTGTAGAAAGTGTGGAAAGTAATAAAACTGGTCATGCAGACTGCAGTAAATCAGCAGATTATAAATCAAATCAGGCTTTTCAATAACATCTGTACTCCACAAAACCATATTTTCTTATTGAGTCTCGACTGAATTTCCTATCAATGCAGGCATAAGGAAAAGCATTCATGTGTAAGGATTCAATGTTTAATCTACAATACACCTCTCACTCTGGCTTAGAATTTGGCACAAGTTCAAATTTGAATAATGAAAAAAATAGGTATATTTGATAAATTTCTCACTAACAAAATTTAATATGAAAGTAAAAATCACCAGAAACAAATACGATCTTAATCATCAATTATTGCTAATTCAATCTCAAAGTTGACATTTTTCATATAAAAACACAACGATGTCTACATGACGAAGAGAAAAAACTGTCCTTATTTATATTAATTACACATAAATTAATTGCATACATTTATTATATGATTATAATTTATATACAACAGAAATTTCGAATGTCATATTAATTACGTAAAATTGTTCGGTCTACATTGTACGAACAGATTGCCAAAACATGCAGCTAAATAGTCTGAACACTTCTAAGGACACTGCTATTGTCTGGATATGCAGCAGAGCGGGAACGATTGGTGTCAAACTAAGTGATTGAGGGTGTATAGAAACACATTGACAACAGATAATCAGACAATAACCAGATCCTCAGAGACTTGAACCATGCATCTCATCAACGATATTAACAATGGCAATATCAATAAACAAAATCATTATTGATACCTTGAGATAGACTGGTAATGCTGGCTTTGTTGTTGCATTGTGTAAAAATGTTTCCTTGTTTGACTATGTAAATTTACACATGTCCCGTTTGACAGGAACTTTATGCTTTTTCGAAAAAAAATAAAAAAATTTTACATACATTCTTTTTTTCCTATTCTTAAACATTTTTCAAATTGCATTTTCTAACCCCTATACAAAGAGTCATCAAGTATTATCTATAACAAGGAAAACACAACAATTTAAATGGTTTCCATGCTGTAAACATCTTTCAAAAATTTCTAGAAACTATAGAAGCACAGTAAATTTATATTAGTTTAGAACAAATAATAATTGCTATAATTTTTAAGTGATTATTTCAATAATTATTTTGAAATTATACATCCCAAAAATGTCTGACGTGATCAAATGAACAGTACAGTACAGTACAGTACAGTACAGTACAGTACAGTACAGTACAGTACAGTACAGTACAGTACAGTACAGTACAGTAGTAATGTACATTTTTCTCTGTCAACTGGTTTTAACTTTATCATTACTCTTTAGATGTACATTATGAAACTTATATCTTTATCACTGTCTTTAAAAACATTGTGAAATCTAAATGTATATATGGAATAAATGAGTTACAAACACTACAATACCAAATGTTGTGGGATCATTCATGCTTTGACTCTGTGACAATCTGTTGGCTGTTTAAATCTACTCGTTGCCATACGAGACTATATATATTACAACTTGTGTGTTTTTAGTCATAGATTATTCCCTTTTGCTCATGATGTATGATTTTTATACAAAAGGTCTCATACAGAAACTCATTTAGTATGGTTTCTTTTTAAAAAATACCAAACCCCCACCCCAAAATCACAAACAATATTTTTCTGTTTAGCAATAGGCAGGTGGTTTTAAGCACACCTCAACATAATAATGCTTGAGTAATGTCAAGAGTGTGCAATCGCTCACAACTGTACAACAAAACGCCTGTCATTGTATGCAGTTTTCGTAAATTCCAAATATACATGTAGAGTACCCAGGTGCATTCGATTGGAACAGTTAATAAATAATTAAGTATCAATTAATGGAAGTGTTATAATAATGACAAGGCCCAAATAGCAATTATGGACTAATTGAATAGGTCAATATGACCATATAATTGTGTTGTAATGAAAAAGTGATGAAAAGTTCTACAAATCGTGTTTTTTTCCCAATCTAAATGACAAAACCATTAACACATGCATAACTCTGCACAAGGCAAAGTTGCAATGGAATGTACTCGTGAATCAAGCCAAAGAAGTTATGATATTATTGCATGTAAATACTGATCAAAAACGAAAATAATTGTCAATAGAATAAAATTGTATTAATAGGAAAAACAGGCATGATAACCAAAATGCAGCCTATATAACGGTTAATGACTTTTGTGAAAACCTACTTTCTCTACGATAGGTTACTGTCAATTTCACTTATTTTGATCAGTGCCATTGCTATGGCTGCTATAGGAAATATCTATACCGGTGTAGAGCCAAAAAAAATAAATTGTTTAAAAAAATCTTAACACAGAACTAATGTTTGAAGGACAACATATGCATTGACATTCCCTATATATTTATCTATAATGTGGATAGAGATATACCATTCAAATATTTTTGTATTGAAAAAAAAAAGAAAGATAAATGATAATCAATAACAATGTTGTACATCTATTCAAACATTATACTTCTATTCATAAATAGACACTGTCATGTGTGACAAAAGTAGGGTCTGAGAGGCAGATAAACCCAACTGTGAAACACAATTAGTGCGTAATAACAATTTTGTAGTTTTCAGGGTTGTTAATCCACTTGGCGTGACCCTATACCCAATAACAACAATGGCTTGGCTTGTCTACACTACATCATGCTACATGTATGCTGTGTTTACAGACTGGTGAACATTCAGTATTTATTAAAGCTTTGATTTTTAACCCACTTCTTACATCTACAACAGGCACCCAACCTTGTCAATTGTTTGCACAAAACATACTTTGTGTACTGCAAGCAACGAAAATATTTCATACCGTATTTTTAATTATATTTTTATAAGGGATTTTAAGGTTTCTATCAAAAGCAGACGGGTGGATTTTACGCTCTATTAAATAACGGAGCTCTAATTTTGTCTGCCGGACACATTATTTTTACTTCACCATGTCTGCAGAAGCTTCTTAATTACCTGAACGTTATTTATATCAGGATACATGTCAAACAACTACATGTAACTAAGCCTAAAGGAGAAGAAACCAGGTACCGGAAAGTAATAATAGAATAATGGAAACACACACAATAGTCAGCACATACTTAAGTTGATAAAAAGTTCAAGCATGTGTATACATCATACTTGAAAGGGACTAAACTAGGACACCTTTGTTAGTATGCAATGCATAACTTCACAATTCACCTATAAGAGTTTGTTAAAACATGAGAAATAACAAGGGTGCAGTTTATACCGCAGTGCAGTACACAATGTCACAATTCACCTATGATGTATTTTATTTAATAGTTATCTTGGTAATGTTTTTTATGTATTTATTTAATACATGTATGTAGTTATCTTGGTCGTGTACCCTAAATAACAGAAATAAAATCTTGTCTCGTCTTGTCAATGTGTTCTAGTGATGTCATTAAATACACCTTATACTCACAACTCAAAATGCCTGTGCATGCAAACAATAAAAGAATGACTGATGCATAAAGTTTCTAATATTGGCAACACATTGCGAGTAACATAAAATCAGCAATAAAGCTGATGATTGCTTCACGTGTTACATTACAGACCACAATAAAATATATTCATGTTTATTGTTATTATTGTTAGGTGATTCTAGTGCACTTTAGTACTACCAACAAGAAGCTACATGTGTCACACCAACAAGCGGTTGACACACACAATGTGCTGGTTGCTTCCATTCAGAAGCATTCCACAACACCCTATCTCCCAGGTTATCCACTCGTCTGGTAATTAAGCTGCAGTAAAACAGGTATCAGTTTTAGTATCTCATTAACATGATAAACAGAATACAAAGAAGTTCACCAGGAGAAGATAACACAGTGGAAGCCATTATAATAACATCATAAAGAAAAGTACAAATGGTTATAAAATGGCTATTTGTACATTGTATACTTGTACATTGTAAGTACTACAATGATGATAGTACTACAATGATGAACATTGTAAATATACTACAATGATAAACATTAAGTACTACAACGTTAAACATTGTAAGTACTACAATGGGAAACATAAAGTACTACAATGATAGGAGAATGAGATGTTGTGGTCCAGGTATTTGCTGAAGATGTTATACAAAGATAAATGGATGTTATACAGGATAAATGGATGTCATTACAAGGACAAGACAAGAATAGTTGACACAAAACAACATTAACTAGCTCCTGCATACATGTGATGGGCAGATGTTGAATCTAGTCATGACACACCTTCCAAAGGGACAGAATGGGTGATCATGGGTGGTCGGGCCATTCGGCCTATTGGGGGGTTTGAATAGGAACCTGGCCGACCCTGACTGTTCTACTATGGAACTAGCAGACTCTATTATTGTCTACTTTCCTCCTAATATTGCACTGTAAAAATGACCTCCTTCCCCACCTACATGTACATGTATGCCCCATGGTGATGGGTTTTTGGTGCTAATGGCTGGAGTAAGGGTGCGCCCATTTGATAAATGCAAAACTCTAGAAAATGCAACCATGCATATAAATAGAACAAATACAAATGTATAATATGAAATCTCGTACAAAATCCAAAAAGGTGAGCAGTTAAAAAAAACGTATTGAGTCAGAATGCCAAGAGTTTGTGTCACTTGGCTAATCAACAACTTGGTTTACACAACTTTAAGGAAAATCAAACAAAGGATTCCCCAAAAGAACAATGCTCTCTGTCCTGATGATAAAACATTGGCAAACAGGCAACTATTTGAGGTGCAAACAATCTTCAGTTGACTTTCCACAAACAAGACTGAAAATTCAGCTTATAAGCATGTCCATACACAGGGCAGAATTTGACACAAGCCAACGAAAAATGAAAACAGTTTAGCGTTATGAGAATCAACATAATCAGAATGCTTATCTTGCTTCCCATTGGAAACGATGTTTCTTGATTTACATTTATTGTTGTTGATTAAATTTTAGTTAAAATAGACAAATTAATATATTATACATTTATATAATAATGTAGTTCAAATCTTACATTAAATAATCAAGTATTGTAGTTTTATTTCACTGATGTTAGTTTACTGCAGGGCATGATGTAGTATACATGTATATACATGTACTGTATGTCTACACTTGTATGTACATTTGTACATGTATTTGCTGCATGCACCTTTTCTTTAAATTTGCATTGCAATGCTATTGCAAAACTGAATTTGGAAGTTAATACTAATTTGATGTATTATATATCGGGCCCTGTGTAAAGTAATGGGCAACAATGTTAATGATAAAATACGATTCTATTGTTCATAACTCAGGAAATATTACCACCAAAAAATGTAATGGATAATCATTGAATTTATTATTGGTAAGCTACATTGTAGTAGCCTACATGTACACTGTAGTTAATAATGACAAATCTTATTTCCTGCAAATATCTGAGCTTTAGTTGCCATAGAAGCATTAACTTACACATGCAAAATTAATCAAATCTCTAAGAATTATGTACTTTTCTTGACCTGTATTGATTTTGTATGCCAACTTTATTATAATCTCACTTTGTAAAATAAGCCTGGATCATGTATTGTATTGTAATAGGTGATCAGTTTCAAAATGACGTGCCTTTGAACCGTGGTGAACGTTTGGGCTAAACTATGAGCCGTGGGTATAATAAAGGTGTTCACTATAATGGCATGCAGTTTTGTAAAGCAAACTTATATGCTCAAAAGGACATACTTTAAATTGGTTGGTGCACGCCATGGCAGACAAACCTTAACTCGCCTTGAATGAAGCTTGCCTGGTTGTGTTATGTGTGTATGCAGGCCTATAAATAGCAGTTTTCACTTTCAGTTATGGTCAAACTTTTACTTCACTGTTTGGTAAATACATTGTACAAATATAGGATCCTCGTAAGCAATTTGAAACTGAGTAAGTGGAGGAGGTGGGGGATCAGTTATGTTGTTAGGGGAATGAACATTTATTAAATGTATTTATCAACATATGCTTGAACATAACTTAGGCTGAAAAAAAAGAACTTTACTCATTTCCTATTACATGCTGGGAAAATATAAGGTAGCTATAGGTAGGTAAGACAATTTATTTTGGAAGATAATATTATTTAAAGGATATTAAATAGGTGTTGATAGGTGTTAATAGTTTTGGAATGTTTTCGTGGAAATTGATGTTATAATAAAAAAAATGTTTTGCACATCCGAAAACACTTTTAGGGTCGGCAGGTTCAAATTAGGGTAACCAGAAACAAACAATATTTTATGATATGCCTTACGGTACTTTATTTGAATATAATATTACATGTACTCTTAATCTAGTAAAACTGTCCAGCTACATGTACATGCATGCTTATTTCAGTTGTAAAAAAGATCAACAAAGATCATCCAAATGCATACTGTATTGTCAGCAAAGAAATTATTCATTTATTGGAGATAGCCGTGTTAAGACTACAAACAGGATAGAAAAGTTTCTAATGTTTATTTAACCCTTTTCATTTTGTAGTAAAAGTTGACAAATAGTCAGTGTCAGGTCGTGAATGTAGACAAAAGTCGACGTGGACATAATGTGTGTTAAATTGAAGAGAACACGTCCTAACTGTGTCTTATTTTTGTTTGACAATAATATTATTGTTGACAATGGACTTGTGTATATATGTAACGCTGATATTTTTTTGCGAGTCTTTGTGGATAAATTGAAGTCTATATTGAATGTTTAACGAAAAAGAATATATAACTAGAATATTTATAACCTTAGTTCTACATTTGACAGAATAAACAGTTATTCTGGATCGACTTTGGAAACTGGAAAGTGATATGGAACAAATTTTCTATAATATGCGTGTTAAGCTGTTGCCAGAAAAGTGTAAATTAGGTTATATAATAAATACATGTACATGTGGTAACTATACTATGCCAACACTATTTATGCATAGTACATACATGTACTTAATGTATTGTGGTTTTTTTTATGTATGCTTTCCTTTAGTGTCTGACCAGAGCCTTAAATAATGCAAAATAAAGACACCACGAATAGGTTAAATAAAACTATGCACAACTTCCTCCAATTTATTTTAGTGAGATTAAACCATGAATTATATATTCAATTCAGTTGAAGAAAAGCTTCTACATCTAGATGCTTCGAGATAGAGTTAAATACATACATGATTGTACACTTAAACGTCAATTAATAATAATTAGGAATAAAGTCATGCATTGGGTAAAGTGTGCTTTTATAAGTGCAGTATTTTAAGGGCATGTAATACATGTATATTAATTTATTGTAATACATGTCCCAGAGATGATGATGTACATTATCTATAATAACACAAGGGCTTGCATGTGAATGCTTTGTTCACTCCCAAATACCGCCATGTCATTGTGTCATTTCAGTCACTGTCCATTTTTTTGTATGACCATAATCGAATACATGTAATACAAGTTTTTAAAATGTAACATAAGTATAATACATGTCAGGATTTCTATGAAATTCAGGCCAGTAATAAATTTCATGGGTATGCACTGTATGATAGTTGATACAGGTATTCAAGGTGTTTGACGGCCCAGTCTCAATTGACAAGTACAAACAAATCACAACCTCACAGACATACACACCTGGGGCCAGTTTAATGAGCATTGCTTAACGCACGGATAGGGTAACAGTGTCCTGTTGTCCTAATGCTTGCACCGCCATAGTTGTGTGTATCGATAACACATTAACAGTGGCCACGATATTAAATTGACCACTGTGACCTCTTCATTGTCAGGGTTTAATCTACAATGCAATTTGGGACCGGTTACCGGCCCCATTCCCATAGGGGGAATTCCCAATTTGAAAAACATAATTTCCTAATTTTGAAAAAAATAAATATATATATTTTATTTTTTTACTTTCACACAGCACAAATGACTGGATAAAAGAATTTCTTTTCTTTATACTATGAAAAACAACTATTACCAAGGAAAATACCCAATTAATATACGACATCCCAATGTTGACTACCGCAAACAAACAAAAACCAAAATTCCCCTTTTTTTGTCGATCGCGTTATTTTTTCACAATTTTCAAAAAAGGGACCCTAGAAAAATGGTCTAGATTATACCCTGATTATCCTCAAATAATTGTCATTTATGCATTGGTGTCATGGCTAAACTGGCTGCAAGTGATGTTATAACCTCTCCAGGCCCCTGATGTACAATGTAAGGTGTATGAATGTAGTAACATGTTGTCTTACCACAAAATAAATACATTGTAATGTACTGTGTACACACACACAGACTGTATATAAACAGGCAAGACAAGTTTTCTTCATTTCTAGGGATTCCCTAGTCTGTGATGTTTCAAACACAACAATGTTGATGTGTTAATTGCCATGCTTCATCAACACTAAAGTGCTTCGTGTCAAAACAGGCCACCATCTGTGTCAATCAGAACTTTAACCAGCCATGTGGTACAAGCATGTAACTTCCAGGTGTTGGGCAATCGGTACAAGTACATCGAATTTTTATATATAATCATGTACAAAGTAAAGCCATGGTTACATGTTA
>JAULBR010062303.1:0-14351 GCA_032355825.1 Melanodrymia aurantiaca
TTCGCTGTGGAGGATCGATCTCTCGACCCATCCCGCCACAAGCGGACATCTTACCTCTGAGCTACATCCCGCTCCCCACACCATGAAGGATTCTTACCTAGAATAAGTCTCATTGGGACTAAACGAGTTATTGACAAAGAACGTGTTCCACAGTTGGGATGGGAAAGCAGCAGTGGATATTTGCGCCTCGTATAAAGTGGTACTGCATGGAGTCAGACACCCACACAACGCCTGCGCAGTCGCGTTCGTCCGCATCGATGCTACAAGACACAACATACGTTTACTTAAAAGTAATGTATTAATCATAAGTGAAATAAAACTGTTTTTTACTGTAAAAGTAACGATCCAAGTATTATTTAAAATTCCCTCTTTCTAACGTTTGCAAACATGAATGCCAATGGAAATCGACACACTTGTAAAATAGAATGAATCAACTTATCCGTTTTCAAGGGTATTTACTATGTAATATTTTTACATGGACTTCATGACATTTCTATTTTGATGTTAATCAACATTAAGGCGAAAGGGACACTGTTTATATAAAACGTATTTTCAGTCTAAACTAATGTAAAAACCAGCTATATAGTGTTAAGAAAATGGATGTTTTGGTGGTGACTACGCATACTTTTATGACACTGCACATATTCGTGAATATGTTGCAGTAATGTGTTCGTTGGTTGCTTGAAAAAAATATTTTTCGACTTGAAAATTTCACCTCCAACGTATTCGTAGTTCCTAAGTAAGTAGATAAAATCACAATCTTTTTATTCATACACTTTTTCTAGAAAATAACACAAATGCTTATTAAGTAAGCAGTGTGTATATATAAAATACTGAGTCAAATTAATAACTCCACAACCGTTTTTTCTTGGCTAAGTTGCAAATATGACAGAAGAACGTGTTAAATAAGGTATTTTTTATTGTATGACGTCCAAAGAAAGAGTAGGAATAAACGTTGAGTCAAAAATATGTTCGATGCGCCCACAACATTCGTCAAAACCACAAACGGTCAAAATGGTAATTCACAAGCAGGATCGTCTGATTAAATCACAGATTCAGTAGGGCGTATGCCCTCCATGTGTACCCACAACTGCAAGGCAACGCCTGATGCGTGTAAAGACTGCATTAGGGACACAGCGTCATTTTGCCACTAATGAGGCACCAAGTTCCTGCAAAGTCTGTAGAGGGTTCCTGAGAGTGCGCAGGCGTCTTGCCCGCACATCCCAGACGTGCTCGATGGGATCGAGGTCGGGCGACCTTGAAGGCCACCTCATGACCTTGATTCCCGCGTTCCTCGGGTAATCCCATGTCAAGACGGCCGTGTGGGGTCTGGCAAAAGTTCATGGGCTAGCACCTGATTGCGGTATGCAGCGGCGTTGAGGTAGCCACAGATGACAAGAAGTCGAGAACGACCATTTCCACAGAAAGCAACACAAACCATTACACTTCCGCCTCCGAATCTGTCAACTTCACTGACACAACACTGAGCATGACGTGCACCACGTCGTTTCCAAACCCTCTGCATGCCATCAACAAATGTGAATCTTGATTCATCGCTAAACACGACTCTAGTCGATGACACTGTGTAAATGGCCGATACCGATGCACTTTAGAGACAAGCTATGGGGAACATACAAATCCTGATCTAAATTGTAGAGCCGCAACCAACAGTGTTTGAACGCAGAAGAAGAAGGGTTCAACATATGGACATCGTGCGTGGAGGTGAGTAGTTCGCAGCCAATTTTGGATTGGTTGTAGCTGTCGTGAAACGGTTGCGTAGGTGACGCAACAGAATATGACGGTCATCTGCCTGCGACATCATACGTGGTCTACACTGTCGGTTGCGATTAGCTTTGGCGCCGGTTTGTTGTACTCGTGTGCGCAGATCATAAATTGCCTGTCAACTGCAACCCATCCACCTTGCAACGTCAGCTACTGACGTTCCCGCGTGCAACATGCCGACTGCACGTTCACGCTGAACATTAATTTTGTGAGGCATGGCATCGAAACAGGTCGTAACAAATATCGTTTTAATGTGTTTTTCGGTGTGTCAGACTACTAAGAGCAAGTAACGATGAAATCACCTGTACTATTATAGCCACGTGACCAGTGGCACGTGCAAAACCACTTTTGCCTCAATGGAGTGTCGACATGAAGTGTCGACA
Source organism: Melanodrymia aurantiaca (assembly GCA_032355825.1). Lineage (NCBI taxonomy): Eukaryota > Metazoa > Mollusca > Gastropoda > Neomphalida > Peltospiridae > Melanodrymia > Melanodrymia aurantiaca. The sequence goes on from JAULBR010062303.1 coordinate 2,166, forward strand.
TTGCCATTACCATATGTATTCCCAAAAACTACCTGCTTTCAACACTCATTGACTTTATTCAAATGTTAGATTGTGAAGTTTTTAATTTGACTCAGTATATATACTTACTGTAGTTCGGTATGTAACAACTGATTTGAGCTTTGATGGAGCAAATTGGACCAAGAGCTGTAAATAAACAAACGAGACACATAATGATAAAAAAAAGCTTGCACCATTTAAACAACTACTAAATAATGAATATTCATAGTACGGTGTAATAGTAATAACAGTCCGTAGACACCGAGGTCCGGAACATGTATAATTATATCATCCGTAGACACCGAGGTCCGGAACATGTATAATTATATCATGCTCACTTAATTTACGATAGTTGTTACATCCCGTGAAGTTTCATCTTATTTAATAAGATGCAACTTTATGGAATAAAACAAATACCGGTAGGTAGCAATACTATTTAACCCATTTTTACGATAATACCCAACTAGCATTTCTAATGAATTTACATTCCTTGTACACCGGATTATGAAACATACATGCAACAACCAACACATAACTACATGTATATTAATATCAGTTATAACCTCCACACAAACAGCAAGACCCTGACAGACAAGTGACTTACAGTATTCTTTTCATTTAGACAAATTTTATAGAAGTTTGAGAAGTCAACTTAGAAACAAATGTTGTCCAAATGTAGCCATGGCAATTTTACAACTGTTCAGGTTATTCTTGGTAGGTTCTCGAGAGAACCTCTCAAGAACCCTGTTTCGCTTTTATTGCATTTCTGCTAGCATCATTAAACCATGGAACTGTCAAAGTTTGAGGAATAGTTTCATCTGCAGTGTCTTAAAATGGAAGTAAACAAAGACATGGGATCGTCGGCATCATTAGTGGCAGATTGTTGCATAGATCCTGAAATTGATCCCAATCTGCCTTCGTCAACTTCCATCTGTGCACCTTTTCTAGTGATGGAGGTCCATCATTTTAGAAAACAATGGAAAGTGGTCACTACAACAAGAGTCGGGATCAACTTTCCAGGAGAAATCAAGACATAGTGATGGACTACAAATCAAGAGACCGTATCACTTTGATGAATTTAGAGAAGAGTGCAACGTTGCAGAGTGACTGTCGAACATTCCACTAACAATGGTCCGGGTTGTTTTAGGTTTTACTTTTTACTTTTTAGCTTGCCAGCCAAGTCAAAGAGCCCTTTATGAATTGCAAACGGTGACACTTTGCTCAAGGCCTGGACAACAGATTAACTGATGACCAGGAACCTTGGCCAGGATTCAGAAGCGTGTGGGTTTTGTAATAGTGCCTGTCCGAAACTTCGGTATGGACACTATTGCCAGGGCTAAGGTTCGTAGGGAAATTAGACAGAGTAAGAAGTCATCTTGGACAACATTTGTTTCTATTCATGATTTTGAGTCTAGTGGTTCATCAACCATGTCACCACCCACCACTGAGTTCCACATCGGGACAGGATGCTGCGGATGTCCCCCAGATACTCCTGCTGGGGATAGATGGTTGATATACTAGAGTAATTGAAAGAACAAATCACCCAATTGACCCTATAGCCACCCAACAAGAGATACATATACAAAATGTTAGTCAATAAAAATGTTCCACGGGCAATGTAAACAAACTTATGGTCGTTCGCATGACCAGGCGATTGATAAGGTCACCACAACCCCCACCCCCTCCTCACACACACCACACTCGCCCTCCCGTCTGCCTGAACTTGTTGGTCCACACATGGGCATACACCAAAGAGACACTTCGTGATGCTGATTAGAGCATTCTCACAAGTATTCCCCAACTCGATCACCACGATCCCTCTATCGAGCATTATGGGTTGAACATCACAGCAAACAAGGCGCCGCCACCATAACCTAATGCTATGGAGAAAGGGGGTTGTGCTGTATTAGCCATTTCCATTGAAAGTCCATGAGAATGTTACACCCCTGCAAGACGTTAAGGTTGAACTCTGGCAGGGAAAGGGACATTGCGACAACGTAGAGATATCATGTAATCATGAATCACTGCTAAACCAATGATGATGCCAGGTGTTCGCGAAAGATGAGCGTATCCTCATCCGCCGGTGTATCATACAATAATTTTGTATGATTCAAATTATTTTAGACAAAAATACACATTAAGCTATATGACAATTTGGATGACCAGAAACACATAGCATATTTATGCATATACATGTATTGATATTATGAGAAATAAGATGTAAGTAAATGTTAACTTTATAAGAAGAAATGCTCTATGAGTTAGAACCGTGTTACAAATATAATTTGATTCGCATCTATGGTGGCATCCATCTTAAAACTCGGGAACAGGAGATACATATGTTTGCTTAGATCGAATCATGTATTTATATTATCTGGTAAGATATCATGTTCGAGACACGGATAATTGTAGATGAGCGTATCAGGTAGTTTGAATAGTTGAAGCCAGAACACAGTATCACAGGGAGATTAGTAGAATTAATCATTAAAAGCTTGTTTTAAAAATGCTACTAACGTGAATCGTTCGGCATAACACAGCCGCACTTTTCAAAGATCATTTCTGACGTACACTCATAAAGACAATGTTCAAACGTGTAGAGTTTATGGAACTGTAGTGTGTTTTTGAACGATTCCAACGTCGTATCCACGCATTCCATCTCGCCAAACGCCATGTATGGAGATGGTAAGTATTTGTACTGAAATTAAACAAAGGTTATCTGTAAAATGTCAGTACTCTATAGTTATAAGTACTTTATTAGTTAATGAACGTCAGTTAATGTCCACATATGTATTGGAAAATATATGAAAGATGAAACTTGGCCGTAATCTTCATTGGGTGACACATATTGCCGAACTAAAGTCTACGCACATGGTGTGAGCGTTACATGTATTGGAAATGACGTCATGGCATTTATACGGTACACTCCCAGCTTTGTTTGATACAGTTATCAAAAGTTGCAGTTACTCTCCCTTGTTGACTATGAGTAGACGAATGATCTTACAACGAGATGTTTAAAATCGTATCTAACGAGCGAAAGCGATTTAGATACGTTTTTAAACATCGAGCTGTAAGATAATTCGTCATATTTATTATACTACAAAACGGTTTCAGCCATTTCTAAACAAAATGTATTGTGTCCGAAGATTATGACATTGCGCAGTGATTCTAAGAGTGCATTTTGCCAATGCACGCCTTTCTTATTTCTAGTATTTATGACTACGCAATGTCATGTAGTCTTTTATTTACTAGAATAATAGATCAGTAGCGTTTTTCTCTAAATATCACACCAATACAACCATTTACTCAATATAAATTGTCAAACAAGTGACTGGCAATAATTTTAAAATGTATAATAGTTTTGATCAGCCAACGTTTACAATACCACAATCAGCATTGCGTTCAATATGGCGAGTATTCTGCTACCGAGACAAAACGTTTTTGTTAATAAAGTTTCAAGTGACCGGTGTTTGCATCTAACATTAAATATATGTGATACGATTGGTACCAGTCACATTGTTCGCGAGCGCTCATCCCTTTAAACGCAAGGCTCAAAATCTTTTTGTAACATAATTATTTCTGGCTAAAAGGACATTTTATGCAGTAGAATTAGCATAAGTTTATTTAGCCTACTTACATATTCTTACTGCTTATAAATATCACTCCGGTTATCTAGATGCTTATAGTAGCTAAATGAGCACTTTTACCTAAAATGTATCGTGATAAATTATTGTACGCAAAAGCCCTACTACAAACGTATTGGATATACGTTAATGTTAATCAACAACACTGCACATACGATGGCATCAGTCTTAACACTCGGCAGTGTGCATTTAATTGTTTCAAATAACATACATTTTATGAGGATAAAGATACTTATCATTCAGAACATACCGATGTTTTCATCATAGAAATATAAGTAGAGAATCCAGGTGAAGCAAGTATACCTGACCTCACACTGTCCGGGTGTTGGTCAGGCTCATGCAGCAGAATCTGAAATAATAGTATAATATGTATGTGGTAGCCATGAAACATCATTGGGTGTCAAAATATGGTAAAAATAATAAATACATGTAAAATATAAAAACCCGGTGACAAACTACAAAAGTAATTAAACTAAACAGTAGAGTCAAAAAATTGCCACAAAAGTTTTTTTTAATGTTTGTTGAGGTGTACAGAATACCGTACCAAAAATCTATCAAAATCGACCAATCGGAAAGTATAAAAATTATATCAAATCCAATATGGCGGATATAACCGTTTTGGGCTATTTATCTCAGAATAGTGGACCAACAATTGTTCACTTTCCAGATATTAGCATGACATTAGGCACACAGTTGTCTCAGAGTATTCTGTTTGGAAATCCACAGGGGTTTCAATCAGAAATCGAAAATGGCCGCCATTTTCTAGATGACTGTATTGATTTGATTGAAATCGATTCTATCTCATATCTCCTGAACCACTTTACCCATTTTGACAAATAAAAGACCACTTTATATGTTCTGATGGTCAGGGAATCTGTTTGTAAACAATATTGCTGTTCTACATAATAGAGATCAACATACCGATAAACAAGACGGTCCTAGGTGGATTTCAAATAGTGTTGTCTAATACAACTTCGTGCCAAATTTCAGTGGTATTATTTATTTATTGTTGTTATTATTGATACTATTTTAGTGTTATTATTGATGCCGTTTACTATTTTTGCTAATGATGTTGCACTTTTAATTATAAAATGCTGAAATTAAAATTAAAATACTGTATTTAAAATACTGAGATAAAACGAACTGGTGATGATGATGATGATGATGATGATGATGATGATCTTATTGCGAATAATTATTTGTTATCGGTAGTGTTATTATTATCATTCCTACCGTGTAACCGGCAGAATTTTGTTGGTTGAAAATATAATGATCTTGTTGAACATTCAATACGACAATCAGATTGTGTTCAGCTCCAGGTAGAGATACTGTCAATCTGTCGTTGACATTCGCGTTGAATGTGTAGCACATTCCGACTTCAGTGAACACTGGGGTGAATATGTCTGAACAGCGCATTATTCCCTTTCCTCGAAACACGCACATCTTAGCCTGCTCCTCAATTTTACCAGACTTATCTCTCCACCAATCGGCAGAATATTCAGTGGTGTAGAAGTCGCCATACGTTGCCGTGTCGTTCCAGTTGATTGGCTTAGCAAAATAACTAAACTTGCTTTGGGTCAACAAGACGTTGGAAAGAGTGTCGTCCACGCCTATTGCTGAACTGTTGAGCGGACTTTGATTACAAAGCGTCACGGCCGGAAACTCCATCTCACCTTTCGTGTCGATGTGGAAAGTTGTCATTATTGGATAACTGTAATAGTCCTTTAGTTCAGAGACCACCGTGTACGCGAGGTAACCTGTCATACCAGATATAAGAAGGATCCACCAGAGACTGAAACAAAAATTATTAAATAAAATAACCGGCCTCTGTGGTTAACGCCACGGACTACAGGCTGGTAGGAACGGCGTTCGAATCCTGTTCGTGGATCTCACTTTCCGACTCCAACCCAGAGTGGGTAGGTGTAATACCACTTAAACCGACCAGTGTCCACAACTGGTTTAACAAAGGCCGTGGTATGTGCTAACCTGTCTGTGGGAAAGTGCATATGAAAGATCCCTTGCTACTTATCAATTTCGAGTAGCGGGTTTCCTCTCTCATACTAACACTAACTTCTGTCCTGGACAGGCAGTCGAGTCAGCTGGACTGCGTAACAATGACAGACGTGCTTGGGCCGTAATTGGATATAAACACGTAAATAAGTTATAACCAACTAACGTGATCATTCCATACATTCTCAGCTAAACCGTTAAAGTTCAACTGGTGCGAAGTGTGAACACAATTTCCATTCATCAGTAGTCCTAGGCGCGCCGGAGGCTGATTTTGATTGATACAGTAGACCAGAAGATGACTGGTCTAAAACGGTATTCCTAGCACATTGTTGTTGAGAGGTCGGCAAATATTGATTTAATAGTATACGGCGCAGTAGTTTCACTTATTTTCAAGGTCATACCTAATTTGGTTTTATAAATATTTAAAAATAATTACAAAAAACAGTTTTAAAACATTGAGGATAGCACAAAAAGAATTGTACAAAGATATAGGTATTCATTAAATAATCATGCTGTTTTATTACTGACTGTCCTGACGGTAACAGTCAGTCACTCAGGCCCCGACGCGACCGGGCGAAGTGAGGCTGAACTTTGTTTTGATCTCCATGACTTCACCGTGGCACAGTCCGTGCGGCGACATCGAAGTTGCATTGGAAAAAACAGATGTCTGTAACACATTCGCGGAATTTCAAGAACAGTGGTGTTCACACTTCACCGCGAGAAAGTAACAGCAATACTTATCTTTGAAGAATAACAATGTTTAATGAAGTGACACAGAAAGTCTCTGTATTACTTTTGAAAGTTTTATTTTAATAAACGAGAGATATTAAGACAATGATTAGCTAATTTGTTTTATTGAATTGGTACTTTGTATGTTCTTTGTATGCACTTTCCCACATACAGGACAGTCCAGTCCATACCACGGCCTTTGTTAAACCATGTGTGGACACTGGTCGGTGTAAGTGAAAGTACACCTACCCATTGAGCCTTTCGGAACATTTCGTCTGGGTTGGGGCCAGTACTGAGATTAAAGTTCTCATAATTATGCCAAGAATGGGATTCCAACCCCGTACCTATACCATGAATCCCGATGCATTACCCAATGCGCTACGGAAGCCGGGGGAACTGTCACAGCGACCTAGGTACTAATTATAAGTGCATGATCACACTCTACATGGTAAAAAAAAACAAATACATAATTAATAGAAAATTAAAGTTCTTCGTTTTATTCCAATTGTTCTGTATTATTTATTATTGTAGAAATCACGCAATTCTGAACCTGCTGGGATTCTTAATTTTAATCAGAAGAGTGGATAATAAACATGACCACATGTCATATGATCGTCTAATCTCCTGCAAGTTTAGCAATAGGCAGTGTGCCATGCATGTACACTTCCAGATGTTCATCATAATTATCATAGTCTTCATAATAGTCCATGAGCCAGACCGAATCTGAGTACCAAATTGGTGAACAGATCCAACATGGATGTTTGGTTACTCTGATATCTGAAGTGTCCGAAATCACTTGATGGACATTCTGTATTGGTAGCTAAAATTAATGCTATTCTGGCAGCCATCTTTAAAAATGGCCGCCATGTTTTTGCCAAAAGAAACATGCAATTCCTAAAGCCACATTGCCAACTTTTAAGATGAATGCCACAATGCCTAGTTTTAAGATGTATTCCACAATACCTAGTTTTAAGACGAGTGCCACAGTGCTTGCGAAAATAATGCTATTTGTATTCTGCTTAATAGCTTATTTTTGTTATCATTAAAACACTATCCCATAGACAGGATAGTACACACCCGGAATTTAATAAACCAGTCGTGTACCACTGGCTGGAACGGAAAATAGCCCATAAAATGTTTTGCCCTGTGGAGGATCGATCCCTCGACCCATCCCGTCACAGGCAGACATTCTACCTCTAAACTACGTCCCGCTACCTCTGGTCACTTGTACACGACCTTCCTGACGTGTGAAAGACGTTCATTCCAGACGTAAAGTTCAATCAAATCGGTCAACTCTGAGACAGAACCAGACCAATTCTAAAAATTATATAACAATCGTTTATGCATGGGACAAGATTCCATGCTATCGTTCGTGATTAATAAAGTCTTTCCTTTAGATCATCATTTATGCATCACTGGACTTAACTAGCCAGACCTTTCGGCACGGAAACGTTGCTTATAGTGTATACATGCGTCATATATACTGCTGTCATCATTTCACTTGGCACAAGGGAAGGGTAAGAAGCGTCAAAAAGGTATCCACGCAGGTGAATCATTTATTTCGCGATGTCCATGCCACAGAGGCGACCAAAACTCCAGGAATTCACCAACGATGAGTTGATGTTTTTGGCTAAGGAGGTTAGGAAAAGGAAGAAGATTTTGTTTGGACAGATAACAGCGTCTCTGACACTGAATGACAAGAGAAAGGCTTGGAAGGATATATCAGTAGAGACTTTACGATGTGGCTGGCCTAAACGTCATTCTGATGACTTCAGGGAAAGATGGCAAGATCTACAGGTGGGACGTAGTTTATGGGTGATAGTTTCATGAACACGCGAATACTTTTTTTTAATTTAAAGTTTAGAGTAGTTTATGGTTGATAGTTTCATGAACACGCGAATACTTTTTTTTTAATTTAAAGCTTAGAGTAGTTTATGGTTGATAGTTTCATGAACACGCGAATAAATTGTTTTAATATAAAGTTTAGAGTAGTTTATGGTTGATAGTTTCATGAACACGTGAATTATTTTTTTCAATTTAAAGTTTAGACATTAAAGATAATCACTTACTATTTTGGTGAAAAAATCCAGATGACGTGATACCGCAGTGAAGCGTGTTAGATGCAAATTCATTTGTCCTATTGACCCTTCGGCACCTATATCAATCATTGTCCTATTGCTTTAGGTTAATCGTTTTGAGATTATGTAAAACCTTAGTTGTATTTCGTAGAGACCATTAACAATTGCGGATTTCTTTATTTTACTGTATCTACGCGCTTATATCAAATTAAGGTTCAACACGTCTGTTATGGTCACGCAGTCCATCTGCCTCGACTGCCTGTCCAGGACATTCCAAAGTTAGTGTTAGTATGGGGGGGGGGGACCCACTACTCCTATTTCATAAGTACATGTAGCAAGGGATCATCTATATGAACTTTTCCATATATAGGACAGAGCAAGTACCACCGCCTTTGCTAACCACTGGCTGATGTAAATGTTGTACACATCATACCCACTGAGAAGTCTTGCGAAGCACTCACTAGATTTATGTATTTATTTATTTATTTATTTATATACTTATTTTAGTTGTTTTTTGTGTGTGTGTTTTTTTACATGCAATGTACATGTATGTTGCATGCATGTACGTTTGATTTAGTTGTTTATTTTGTATATAACGGACAGTGCTAAAGCGCTCCCCACCATTATCCTGTATTGTAAATATGTATGTAATTAATATGATGTGTTATTTTAAAACTAATAAGTTGTTCAACTTACAGTAATAAAGAACTATGAACAGGGTTAGAGACGATATTAGGATTTAAAATGCAATTGCCTCGAACAGGATTCGAAGCCAGTATCTACCAGTCTTGAGCCCGGTGGTCTAATCACTAAATCACGGAGACGGGTAAATTTAAGAACTAATTCGACAGATGGCGCTGTAAGCAACCACGGTCGGAAGTGTTAAAAGTTATCTTGAAACACAAAGCGAATTATTTTTGGCCATGTCAACGTGTTGTAGTTTAGATTAGTGTTTTGTGTACTTATCTATATTCTCAGCATACAATTTTGCTGATACCATTTCCATAAGTAGTCAGCAGATGCTACTGAGATGCTTTCGGGACGTCGCAATGTTCTCTATGGCTTTTGCGATTAATTAAATTGTGTGTCGCAACAACACGGGATTGTTTATTTTTTTTGGCGTCTTTCCTTAAGAAACGTTCGTTTAAAACAGAATTAAATTTGCAAAATACCTACACTCATTTTGGGGGGTGGGGGTCTCCAACAAAGGTTGTTAATCGCGGGTTTATGAGATGTATGAGATGTATGATAATTTGCATTGATAGACAAAACAGTCTCTTTATATTAATATTTAACTCTTGTTAACAGCCTTGAAACTGTGTCTGTACTTGGTATTTGACTCTTCAATGGGGGAGGGTTGATGATGGTTTGCATGATCCTTTGTTGGATACGTGCACCTTAAACAAACGTTGGCATGTCATGGGTGCGGACAAAAGTATCAGGTGCCTGGTTGTGCTTTACATTTAGTAAATAATTAATTTAATTATTGAAAGGTGAAACCTGTCGCTCTACAACTTTAAATACTTATTAAAGGGGGTCATGCGAATATATATGAGGTGCATGGCTGCATTTTACATTAGAAAATATATTAATTATTGAAAGGCGACACTACAAGTTTAAATACTTAATAAGAATAGCGCTGTTAACACGGTCACCACTAGATGTTTTTCAGGGGTAACGTGCCAAGCAGGTCGATAATACGTCTACTATTCCTAACAATGCAATAAATATTTAACAACACCCGACCCAAACATGTGTAATTGGATTACTTTAGCAATAACTGTAAGATTTCGACAAAGAAACTGTATCTATATATATAATATAATTATTATATAAACATACTGAATAATGTCTTGGATATGTACATGTACCTGCATAATGTGAACAAAAGTTACACAAAAGCAAAGCACTGTAACGCGGTTTGTGGACAAATTGTTGGTAAATTAGTTTTCGACAGTACAAAACTGCTGCCAATTAGGCGTGTGTAAACAAGATTGGGCGTATAGAGTGGATTGCGTGACGCGTTTGGATCTGATAAGAATACCAAAAAATGGCAACATTTTCCAAGCTAATTAGCAGCTATCGTCTGTAAAAAGGAGCATAAAACTGCATAAAGGCCTCCTTGGTGTAGTGGGTAACGCCACGGACTACAGGCTGGTAGGAACAGTGTTCGAATCCCACCAGCCTCAATGGGTATGTATAATACCACTTATACCGACCAGTGTCCACAACTTGTTTAACAAAGGCCCTGGTATGTACAGTCCTGTCTGTGGAAAAGTGCATATAAAAGAGTAGCGGGTTTCGTCTAACACTAACTTCTGTCCTGGACAGGCAGTCGAGGCAGCTGGACTGTGTGGCCGTGACATACGTGCTTGAACCTTAATTGGATATAAGCACGTAAATAAGCTATAACTAACTAACTGATTAAAGGAAGGCACTGCAGCTTCAGTGTAAATGATGTGGCATAACATGAAATAGCTTCTGAATGTCTGTCTACACCATGGATAGAACTGTTTGCAAGTTGTTCACCAGTCCATGGACGGTATTACCCATAGATATTAGACACAATATGTTTTTGTTTTTACATATTGTGTCTAGTGCCTGTTGTAGAACCCTGATAAAACGACTTCTGAGGCAATAAGCTATGCCGGCTAATGCAATATCCGACCTTCAGTCAGGATAGTATCTCCAATGCTGTGGCTATGATTCGTGTGTACCTGCCATTATATTTTCTATTTTGACCTGATCTCTTCGAAACCGCCTTTTCTTTAAGATAACTGGACGTCTACCACAAAAATCATCATTTATCATATTCAGACACCCAATAGCCAATGTATATTTTCGTGCTGGGTATTCATTCATTCATTCATTCATTTATTCATTCATTCAATTATGATGAAACGACTTCTGAGGCAGTAGGCCATGCCGGCTGATGCAATAAAACGTGAAACGTTTTATAATTATTCACCAGTCCATGAATATTATAACCCTGATGAAACAGCTACTAAGCCGAAAAGAAATGGCGGCCCATATACAAATAGACACACCAGTCATGGGGATACGCATGTTGTCTATCTTAATGGTTTTGTCATTAATATGATTGTGTTTACCTACTCTACTAGAACACATTGGTTAATTAACCATCATGTTTGGGGAGTCGAATATATAGTAATTTTGACAAAATGTCCAGAGCAAAAACAAATAACCACAAGGGATATTTTATGTCCATTTTTCAAGACAGGAGAGTGCACATCACTGAATTTGGATAATTCTCAGAACGCCTACCCATATAACTGAGTTAGTACATTGCAAACGGATGACCTCTGGTAAGTATCACTGTCTTCTGCTGTGGATATTTTGAAATCTCCATACCAGCGTTGTAGTAATTGATATTTATTCTGCACTCATAAATTATGTCATTATTGTTCGCGACCAGTGACACGTTGAGTAGCAATAATTGTCTATCATTCTAGACTTTGCCAATTCATATCCTTTTCATTGTAAACATGTTCTGTATTGCACTCTTATAGGTTTGTGTTGAGTGAAAGTTATAGTATTCACGAACACTGTGTGTATAAGTTTGTAAATAGTTAGGTAGATTTGTGCAGAAATTAACCAGAATTGTGCATTTTGTGATAAAAGCATGAAACTTTGCACACATGTAGACTTTGGTATTGGGAACATTTTCAGCTATGGAGCCAATCCAGATC
>JAULBR010062392.1:0-14348 GCA_032355825.1 Melanodrymia aurantiaca
CTTGCCATTTTAAATAAATAATGAATAAAGTAATTAAATTAGTTTTGTTATTGTTTTTGATAAACGAAAAAGTGGGGAGGGGGGCACATTATATAGATTGTCCCCCTGCGTTGAAAAGTGATGGGGACACATCCCCCATATCCCCCATCAACCGACGCCCATGTGTACTACGTCTGCTTCTCTCAAAAGACTTCCTTTGATTGCCACCTGATGTTGATTCAACAAGGCAACATTTTATGATAGTTTAAAGAGAATCACTCACCATTTTGGATCGACATATCGCGATCACGTGACGAAGGCATGAAGCTAGTTACATGCAAATGAATTTGTGTATAAACAGAAGCAAAAATCCTCTTGTTTAATGGCATACATTTATTATATGATTATAAACATCAACAGATATATCAGTCATTAAATTGCTCTGTCTACGATGTACGAATCAATCTCGAAAAAAAACATGCACCTGGATAGTTAGAACATTGTCTACGGTCACGTTGCTGTCTAGAGATGCAGCCGAGCAGAAACGTTCTGCGTGAAACGTCGTGATTGAGAATCTCTATAAACAACATCAGATTGTTTGGAAAATCCCCACAAGAAAAAGGCTATCTGCATTTTGATTGATTGACAGTCTTTAAAAACAAATCAGACTGTAAAATCCCCACAGGACAAAAGGCTATCTGCGGGAAGAGATATATATTCAATTTGTCTGCCTGGTACAAGTGATAGCCTCGGTACAAACGCGTAGATTGGTCGGTCATACATGTACCGGTATCTCTAAGAGCTGAAGCACGAATCGTCTGTGCTTGAGAACTGAGGCTGAATGTTTTCTTTTCATACGAGATAAAATAAATTGTTACAAATCAGGTGTCCATGCAGAATAAACTACTTTACAGCAATTTGTTACCATCATGTTGTTTCTATAAGTACCAAGATTGTTAGCTGCCCCGTATCACACTGTCTCTACGGGGTTAGATTTTGAAACCTCATTGGATGAGACAAACATTTAAAGTGGAAAACTGAAACTCAATCAGGTACATTTATGTTGTGAAGACGATTAGAAACTTCCATTATGAACAGTTTTAGTTTGGGAATATAGAGATAAAGTTTGTTTTTAACGATACCACTGGAATAAGTGAACAACATTAATTATTACCTGCCCTGCCCCAAACCCTTCCGACCATTGCACGGACTGTGAAAAACATTGTTATTTATGCACGATCACTTAAAGGTACACACCTAGATGTTTTATGATGGGTGCCACGGTACATGCACATCTAATGCTATAATTTGTGACTTATTTCTGGCAAATAGAGCATTTTTTAATCTTCAAAATTAACATCAACCTTCATTTTATTGCTTACAATATCAATATACATGTATGCTTAGTGTGGTCCTAATAATTTCGTACGATTCAAATTAGTTTTGACAAAATTATACATTAACGATTGGGATGAAAGAAACACATTCGATATAAATATATTATTGATATTGTAAGCAATAAGATGTATGTAAACGTTGATTTTAATAATAAAAATTCTCCATTAGATGTGAACATACGGTGGCATCCATCTAAAAACCCCGGAGTGCGCCTTTAATGAATTAATCTCACCTTTGAAACAAAATGTGTAGATTGGTTACATTGAGCAGTAGATGGTTACATTGAGCAGTAGATTGGTTACATTAATCAGTAGAACTACGATTGTACACAAACATTACTTGGTGGTCGGTGTGTTCAAACATTACACACATGTAGGTAGAAAGAGAATGGCAGAGAACTTGATACATCTGACCTAGTCAGAGCTGGTACAGTTTCGATCACAGGCAACAGATGTAAACACGTATTCATACACTGTTCAACTCTCTGGTGGGCCATAAAACGCTAATTAGATCTCTTTTATTCAAACCAAACCAGCGTGTATGAAAGCTATGTGAAGTTTGTTTGCTGAACGACTCCACTGGAATGCATCGATTATTAATTAGCATTTATTGAATGTCAAACCAGTGATCCACAACTGGACGACTAAAGGCTGCGGTGTGTACTATCCTGTCTGTGGGAATGAACACACAAAAGATCAACAGTAGCGTACATGCAGGGGTCGAAATTCAAATGTTGTACCACTATTCCAAAGGAGTAGTGATTTTCAAAAATGACTATTTCGTCTGAAAATTTTCTACCCGTTTAAAAATGTTATAGTAATTCTTGTGTGCATAAAGCAACAGATTTATTAAACCTGTCTTCTTTGCGTTCGCTGGTTTATTAAAGCTGATGAGTACGACTACCATAGCTCCCGAATGAAGGAACAAGTATCTATTTAGAAGGAATAACCAGACAGATTTCATGATTCAATGTTTTTTTCCCACTTTCATGACGGAATAGTGCAAAATGTAGTTTACTATTCCGTTTGGAAAATTACTATTCATGGGATAGCGGAATAGTGTATATTTCGACCCCTGACATGTATGTGGCAGACGTGAGTTTCCTCTGTGACCAAGTGTTGATATAACCGTATGCTTCACATCCAATAACCGCTGATTAATAATCAATATGTTCTGTTAGTGTCGTTAAACCAACAAACTTTATCTCTGTTTTAACACAGATGTTGGTAAATCTCCCATTAACACAAATTACACTTGTAAATAGTGTGACCCACTTTACTGGTGAAATGAGCCAATCAACAAGATACGCACACTCAGCAAACTGAGTCGGATTTGTTACTCCGTTTGGTTACTCCGTTTGGTTACCCTGGTTACTCAGAACTAAATGAACATTGTAAAAGGTAAATGTACTTACATGTACCATGATAATAACTCATGGGGGAACTCGCAGACGGATGTTTATCCCGTACTGAGATACATCTGAAATGAGAAGTGACATTCGTATAATAACTGTTACCACATCCGTGTAAACGTAACATGTTTTAGGATAAATCTATTAAATCTGTCTATGAAATTTGTGTATTCAGACAATAATACAAAGTTTTTTAAATCAACATTACTGGAGGACATTGATTGATTAATTAACTATCGGCTAATTGATGTCAAATGTGATGATTGTGACACATGGACTACAGAAAATGTTTTGTGAATCAACACCACTGTATTATTATATTTTGCTGTATTAATTAAAGACCATTGATAAGAGATTGTTCACTCATAACGTACGGTATGATGTGATCATGTTTCTGTGTCACTACTGCTGTATACAGAGTGTTCAATTACCCACTTCTAGGTGTGTTTTCCAGCTCATTTACCGTCAGCTGTGACATACAACCAGGCCATCAAACTCTGAGGCAAACAGTCACTTGTACCAGCAGTCATCAAACTAACTTCGTTTCACAACATTTGCAGTATGTTTTTCGTAAATAACTTTAGTTTTGTTTAACGTGGAGAAAAAAGGAAAACATTTTTGAAAATATAAAATATGTCCTATTTTTGTGTCCAAATTATATAACTTTAGGTTAGGAAATAAAAATATTGTAATGCAAATACATCCAAAACAATTTCAGAAAAATCCATCGTAGGCCATTGATCATTTTGAAGATTTTTGTATCATTTGCATTACAATATTTTTATTTGTCAACGTAAAGTTGTATAATTTGGACACAAAAATAGGACATTCTTTTTAATTTAAAAAATGTTTACCTTTTTTCTCTACATTAAACAAAATTAAAGTTATCTACAAGAAACATACTACAAATGTTCAGACACAAAGTATAGCACTGTATGTTATAAACATGTCACTTTATAACAGTAATTACCAAACTAGCACTGCTCAACTTTTAAACATGTCACACAGGGAATATGATTGTCTTTTAGTCGCTAAAATTACACATGCAGACAGCATAGACAGTTTGTTTGTTTAACGACACCACTGGAACACATTGATTATTAATCAGCAGTTATTGGATGTCAAATGTATGATTACATCTACATTTGGTCACAGAGGAAACACGCTGCCACCACATACAAATGTAGGCTACTCTTCTCTGAATAACAGCAAGGGATCTTTTACATGCACTTTCCCAGAGACAGGATAGCACACACCATGGCCTTTGATAGACCAGTTACGGATCAGTGGATGGAATGGGAAATAATCCAACAAGTCCTCTGAGGAGGATCGATCGTTCGACCCTCAGGCCAATGCTTTATGCATTGCACTATGTCCCGGTCCCCCTGACAGCATCACTACGATGTGAGTTGGTGCAGTATATAGGTTCAAATTCTGTCAATAACGTTACCATGTTCATTTTAAACATTGAGAAAGATTTTCATGGTAAATGTTTATGATGGTTGGTGTGGTAATAATAACGGACAGTGCATTATCCCATAAAAATCAACGTGTTTCACAATCTGAACAAAGTTAGGATTGTATTTGACCCCCCCAACCCCCGTCCCTCTGCTTTCAATCCTAACATAAAACACTGACCAACAGTATGTGGAACGATGTTTTTACATGTAAAGCAATCTGAACTTGGATTATACCCCCAACCCACTTCCAAACATTGTGCAGGTTGACTCTTGATCCCCAATTATATACGATACTTCATTAGTATTGCAAATGTGGATGACAATTCTATATGACTGCATACTTATAATAATAATATCATTAATGATTGAATTTTCTTAAACGGTTCACTAGCACTAAACAAAATATCAAATACCCAGAGGTATTTATTAATTATAGCACATTCATGCTAATATCACTTTAATACATTACTACATTAAGAAAATTAACAATAATTAATAACAATAAATAATTTCTGTTGTGATTGTTCCAACAGACTAATTAATATTTTCAAGTTCAGATTGTTAAAGGTCCAAACACACCAGACAACTAACAGGTGACAATTGTGAGTTTTACACATTATTATCAACAGCACGTTATGTGATCTAATTCCAGGGGGTTGTGAGTCGGCTGACGTATCACTACGCACTCTGAATACACATCGAGCAACTCAAGCATGCAGAGATGGAAAATAGCACGTAGAAGTTGTTTATTGTCGATATTAAACAACTGCGCTCAATTGTATGAAAATGACAGTAGCCGAACGTATCCCAACTTTATGCAAATACGACGACCATTTAAAGCTTGTTCACGTTCGGAATATGACATGTTTCGATGACCTCCGAGATAACTCAATAGTCTTTTCCCGACCCCCAACTAAATGTCAACCTTCTTTTCTTTTTTTGGCTATCTTCCAAGTTTGATGATTTTTCTTTAAGAAAACGAAAATGATATTCAAGTACATTTGCACAAGATCAATTTTCAACTGGCAAACTGTCGGCCGGCTATGAAAAGCAAGTAGACGATGGCAGTGTACCTATTCACCGCGAGAAGAATAGAAAGTTGGCGCACGGTGAAGCAGTAGACAATCGCGAGGCTAGAAAGACGACGCGGCACATTATCATCTATTATCATCTATTATCATTATGTAGGTATATTATCCCGACCGAGTAAACACGACTGAGATAACCAACCGACCGACAGGAAGACTGAACATGTCCTCGCGTGGTTTCCCAAGCTTTCATTGCGTACGACAACGAGAGAATCGCTTCATAAGATAAAGAGATCGGCGCTCATATTTGCTTTTATTGAATTGTACTCGAGCCAATCCTATTTCATTTGTTGCTTCCCATGCACGGTCTGAGTATCTGTGTGTCTGTCTGTGAGTGTGTGTGACGAGTAATTGACTCGCCACATCTTTACACTCGACTGTCAGGTAAATATGATTATCAAATGATGATCTTGAGAGCATATAATGTTTGACTTGTTTACAAAATAATAAACTTTTCATCCAACTAGTCAAAATAAAAAAAAATAAAAAACAACATGTAAGTTTAGAAAGAAATAGAGCTAGTTTAGACAAAGTGCTGGTTTAGAGAGAATGCAGGTTTAGACAGAGTGCTGGTTTAGAGAGAGTGCTGGTTTAGAGAGAGAGTGCTGGTTTAGACAGAGAGAGAGAGAGAGAGAGAGAGAGAGAGAGAGAGAGAGAAAGGGAGGGAGGGAGATGTTGGACAGACGAACAAACAGACGGAAGGACTGACGGACGGACGGACGGACGGACGGACAGACATAATGAGTCTTTAAGAAATACGTATTATTGCTTACGTAGAATGTCAAGTTGTTTGTAGTTGGTCACATTGCTAGTATATTTTTATGAGACATTTTAATTAAGAACGAAGATAGGACAGAAAAGAACAAAAAGAAAGAATGAAAATGAATGTAAGGTTGAAAGACGAACACTAAAAGACAAAAAGTATTCATTGCCAACTTACATATCGCCAAGTTCAAAGCAAAGGTCCTTATCCTGTGGTGAGCTTGGTATGGACCCCCGCTGTCGCATGCAATACTCGTGAACTTGTCCCAGCGACACTCTTCTCCCCCCACCCACGTTACCGTGACCAACGTTACCCACGCGCCATCCCTCTTCCGGCTCCCGCCTTGAATGACGTTTCATGTCGTAGGTCAGACGATACTAGTTGAGAGGACTGATAACTAAGATACTGCCTCTATCTGTGTCGCAGTCAATAACTTGCTTTACAAATGTTTTTAGGTTTGGTTTTTTTAAAAATAAAGTTTGTTTGTTTAACGACACCACTGGAACACATTGATTATTAATCAGTGGTTATTGGATGTCAAACGCATTTTTATATCGATACAGTTTAGTCACAGAGGAAACCTACTGCTGCTACATAGGCTACTCTTCTTCGAATAACAGCAAGGGATCGTTTATGTTCACTTTCCCACAGACAGGATAGCACACATCAGTCATGGATCACTGTTTAGGATGGGAAATAAACCACATGTAATAAAAAAGTGACAGTGGACATGTGACAACACGATACCATAAATCACTGTCAAACTAAATTCCCTTATAGCTATGCAGAAAGATTTTAGCACTTTTATACACAACATGCTATAGTATGATTAGACATCTACGACTGTAGAATATTAATGTGCACATCAATGGTATCGATTCATACTAATTTCACATGTTCTATTAGATTTGGTATTTTCTCTTTAATACAGTGCCAGCTGTATTGCAACAAGTTCTTGCTGCTGAATTTATGTTTGACAAAAACACAATACTTCGCAAATCTGCAATGAAGGTTATACAAAGACTTGGACTGACCCTTTTGAAAAACACAGTAACATCATGGAGGTGAGTGTTTGAGACTTTTGATAAGATCAGTTTGTTTACATTAGCTGACTTAGAATCACTCACCATTTTCAGGGGTTCTAGATTTTTTAAAAATTTCTCTGACCGTGGCTGAAAATTCACTTGCCCAACTTTTAAATACCAATACCAATATAAACAAAAACAAATGTAACTAAATCAATTTCTTTACTGGCCATCGGGCACGGTCAAAGTAATTATTTAGTGGCCAGGGTGTAAAAATCACTGGCCGTGGGCATCGGGCCACCGTATTCTAGAACGCCTGCCATTTTGTCCTTGTTTATCAACATAATTGCATACATTTATTATACAATTATAAATAAACATCAACAGGAATGTTAAAGTGTCGGTGTTTAAAAGTTGGTTTGGTCCAGATATAAAAGAGGAAAACAGATCTTAGTTAACTCTTTAGTTTGCAGTATGTGTTATGTTTGAAGCTGGTTTACTTGTTCTAGATACATGTATAAAAGTGGAAATAGATCTTAATTAAACTCTACTGGTCGAGGCAGCTGGACAGTGTGACCATGACACACGTGCTTCAACCTTAATTGGATATAACCATTATAAGCATCTAAATAAGTTATAACTAACTTAGTTAAACTATTTAGTTTGCATTATGTGTTTGTTTTTAAGTTGATTTGTTTGTTCCAGATATAAAAGAGGAAGCCGATCTTTATCAGAAAATCTACATAAAACCAAGCCACTGGTGACTGGACCTGTTGAGACTGTGGGGATAGAAAACGAAGATGAAGATTTCGATGTTCCTGAGGAGGTTGAGGACGTAATAGGTAATCAACTCAGTTTGACGGTGTAAACAACCTTTTTATTGTTAAATACAGTTGAATCCTGTTGGCTCGAACACCGTCGGTGCTCGTGAAACTGTTCGACCCAAGCATCAGCAGCTTAATATAAGGGTTTAGTGCGGGACTTCGATCTTGGTTCGAGCATTACCATGTATTCGACACTTCCGTGTTCGAGCCAACGAGATTCTACTGTACTTTAATGTGCAAATAGCTGACTTTGAACTAACTTCTTCAAGCAGCGGAGACTGATAATCGGCACCATTCTCTCAAAGTATGTACAATATGCATGGGTGTTAACTGTCAGTCAGGAGACTGAATTCAGTTGTTGAAGAAATTCTAAGTGTTTTTTTTTTATGTAATGTAATTTTATGTATGCACTGTAGCTTTCAATTATTTTCAGTCACACAAATTCACTTTTGTTAACACCCATGAATATTGCATTAAATTATTTATTGTAACGCACTACTTGTAAATTGGAAGGTATGTTGGATTGCTAGTTATTGCCTTCAGACGATAACTTTTATGTAAAAGTTTACTCATTTTACATGACGTCTATATATTTATTTATTTATTTTATTTCTACTACACATTCAGCATGTTCGGCCATTATCTAGTAGACAGGTATACATTCACCAAAATAATTCAGTTATTACTTTAATATTATCATAAAAAGATCATACTTTGACTGTATTGTTGTTTTTTAATTTTGATTACAGAACAATTACTGGGTGGGCTGCGAGACAAGGATACCATTGTAAGATGGTCAGCTGCTAAAGGGTATGTACACACCATTTGTTTTCTATAACTATTAGGTGAAGGATAAAGCAACTATTAGTATCCAGAAATATTGTGTACCGATCCTATAACACAAATATCCAGAAATGTTGTGAATGCATAGCACCCTTTACTAACAGTTATCTATAGATTAGTTAGTTATAGGTTATTTACATGTTTATATCCAATTGAGATTCAAGCCCTGAACACATAGTCCAGCTGCCTCGACTGCCTGCCCAGGACGGAAGTTAGTGTTAGTGTAATAGAGGAAATTTGCTGCTTATTACTGAACAGCAAGGGTTCTTTTATATGCACTTCCACGGACAGAGTAGTACATTCCATAACCTTTATAAACCAGTAGTGGGACACTGGCTAGTGTGAGTAGTTTACACCTACACGTACCTACCCATTAAAACATGCGATTCACTCACTATGGATAGAATCGGTGCTGCGATTAAATATATCCCATTGTCTCGAATGGGATTTGATCCCAGTACCTACCAGCCTTGAGTACACTAACTACTACACCACTGAGACTGATGCTATCTATATGCCAGACAATGGTAATTATATACCACGTCGAGGAGACAAATAATAAAAAAAAGATTATAAAATTTATTATATATTTTTTTGTATTGTTAATATTTCAATGACAAAAAAATTAATTTGATTGATTCTCTGTAAATGACCATTGCTTCCTTTCTCCAATGATATGTTAATGATAAGATAGAATTGAACAATTAAATATAACATCACTAGACATTATACATGGATACATAAAACAGACAATTGTTTGAGTTCCAGTTGTTGACCAGATGCTATATTAATTAAACCTTTTAGGTAGAAGCAAAATGAGTATGTTTAAGGTTTGATTTATTATTGTATAAATTAACATTTGCTTTGTGGTATCTTCTTGTTAAATATATTCTATATGTACTCTATGTATAATGAGTGATTGTATATACAAACACGATTTCCTCATCAGTCGTCCAATTAATGAGCCGTTCCTGGTATTCAGTCCCGTATAGAATTTAGCCACTTTATTCTTTTATATATATCCAGTTTCAGTCATTGCGATTTAAGTTTGGTTCAATTTTAGACATTTAGGTAACATTGTTCATTGGTTTACAATTCAAACATTGGTGGTAATTAAACTTTTCAATAGAGTACTGCTGGAAAATTGTTAACATGCAGTTCAAATTTTACAATTCAAACATTGGTGGTAATTAAACTTTTCAATAGAGTACTGCTGGAAAATTGTTAACATGCAGTTCACATTTTACAATTCAAACATTGGTGGTAATTAAACTTTTCAATAAGAGTACTGCTGGAAAATTGTTAACATGCAGTTCACATTTTATGAGGCGATGGTTTTTAGATTATTACATATTAACACACACTAAACAAAGTAAAGTGTTTATGGATAAAGTTACTATGGAAGACAACCTGTTACCAGAATAAATTACTGGAAATAATAAATCTCTGCTGTTAGTTAAAAATGCTGGTATGCTAGAGTTGGTCCAAAAACTATCTTCAGTGACTGGAAAATTGGCTCCATGCTTGGACAAACAGTGATAGATGGAAAATATTACTTGAAGGATTAAAGAATTGAAGATATATACTAGGAATGTTGCAACAAGTAAATCCTGAAAATTGACAAAAGTAGTTGAATCTGCAAGAGAACAGGGCTGATTTCAAAACAAATGAAGCTTCGGCTAAAACGAAAATGGTGGATTTGTCAGTATATCTTAGGGCAGTTTGACATTTCAGTATCAGCTTTTGATAGAGTGCAGTATTTTAAAAAATGAGATCAAGTACATTTATTGTTGGATCCTATGGTGATTTGTCAAAATGAATGATCTTCTTGGATAGCTCTAATATGAGATTGTGGTGATTTAGAAACATGGAGATTTGTTGGATAGCTCTAACAGGAGGTAGTTGTGACCTAGAAACATGGAGATATGTTGAATAGCTCTAACAAGAGCTAAAGTGATGTAGAAACATTTATATTGGATTTCTCTCGCAGGAAAAGTATTTGGATTGCAGGAGAAAACGTAATGTTTTGATGAATTGCAAATCGGGAATAGTTGATAATAAAACGATGGAATTTGGTGATGAGGAATACACAAACATTCATAATTTTCAAAGCTTAACAACAACGGGTTGGCTTCATGGTCTAAATACTGAATTCATCCACATTGTCTCGTTCAGAAACGTGCATCTGATCAAACCATGTTTTAACACTTTCAACATTTCAGCATCACGATTTGGGGAAAATCAAGCCGGATAATTCAAGAGGAATGCCAGTTGTTTCAAACTGGCCAACATATTTCTGGTTACCACAGTTGACCTGCTAGACTAGAGAAGATACCAGACATGCTACACTGGAGATGGATTAAAAAAAAAAGATACATAATTGTTTTCCTATACATTAACACAGTGTCTGTCATCCTTGGAGAAGAACACTGTAGCGATATAATGGAATTCATTTTGTATCAAATATACAGATTACACAGTGAGTGAAATTTTTCTGCCAAAAAGACAAAGGAGCGTGCGTTGATATATAGGGGATATCAAAGGAGCCGCTAAACTGTGTATTATCAAGTTTGGTAAATGAATTAAAATGCTATTCTGTCTGACAAATGTGAAAATCTCAACTGTAAATGCTTGTTAATTTTTACGATTAGACAGAGAAATATTTTCTTTTAGCCAATTTCCCACCAAAAAGTTCTTTTCAGCAAAATCGTTTAAAAGAGGCTAACTTGAACAAAATATTGTTGGCCATTTAATTTTAAATATGAAACTTTGTTGCCAATCTTTAATAAGATTAGCCAATTTTGGTGAGCCCTGATTATTATAAAAATAACATTTTTGATTGCTAGTAGATATATTTCTAAAAGTGTTTTAACAATGTATTTCTATACGTGTTTTAACCATGTATTTCTAAAAGTGTTTTAACCATGTATTTATTTCTAAAAGTGTTTTAACCATGTATTTATTTCTAAAAGTGTTTTAACCATGTATTTTCAGGTAAGAGCGAGCGCTGGTTTGTTGCATCTGAAGCGTAGCGCTTGGAAGTATCTGATTTTCTTCAACCGGGCTTTGTTCAACGATAGTCTTCCCCTTCGCCCCGGCTTCCTTCGCTGGAAGAACTACAACGCGCGTGAGTTCGGTGAGACTTTTTGTATGACAGATAGGCACGGCGGCGCCCCCTCGGTACCCTGGATCTCCTTCTCCCCGGTGAACGTGACGTCGACAACGCAGGTACTATATACCTTGTTGCACGAGTCTGTTCATGCTTTTCTTCATCTGCAGGGGAAGGAGAAGGTAATCCACGGACCTGATTTTATCAGCGAAGTGGATCGGTGTTTAGCTAAGCTTAAAACTCTGATTCCTTTAAGACTCTCACGTAGCCGTGTTTTGGGTCCAGACTGTTTTCCGTGAATTATGCTTCTTTTCATTTCTTCTGCGATCTATCTATCTTCCTTTCCTACTCTTTCTTACTCTGTCTCTTAATTTGAATTGTATCCTAAGTTTAATTTATCTAGATATGTATTAAATGTTGTATAGTTTTTGGTACTTAGCTGCCTATGGGCATCAGATAACAGTAATCAGATGAAATTAATTAATTGTGTTTTAACACTGGAACAGTGTTATATACGATTAGTGTGTATTTGTGAGAATGCTTGTCATCTCGACGATATCATAATTTATCAGTACAAGGTGATAAAAGTATCAAATCGGTGGCTCTAATTTAGTTAATTATTAACAGAAATTTAATGTTTGGCTCAGTCGTAGCAGTTGCAATGTTATGACACCATGTTTAGGACTGCAGGTTGTTTGGTGACAATTTTGAAAGACAGTCTGTAAATGAATGAAAGTTATACCAAGATATAGTAGGAGATATATATCACAAATGACAATGCCAGCGATATCTCTTGCAAAAGCCTATAATGGATGATAAATTACTTTATGTTAAATATATTGTCGAGGTGTCATGCATGTATATATTTAAGATATTTTGTATTATGTCTAATATAGTCAATGATTTTGTTGATGATTAGTGAATGTATGTATGTGTTCGCGTAGCGTGAGAAAATATATCTCAGTTGTAATAATTCTATCAGCTTTCTTCTGCTTTTCACTGAGGACAGTAAATTCAGGATTAACCTAGTGTAAATATGGTCAAAATTGAGTTAGGATATTATTTGGACTTAAGTTTAAAATTTGCCTTATCACAAAAAGTAAGTTAAATGTACAAAATCACCATGAGTTTTCATTTTTTGAAAAAAAATATCAAAACCATGGTTTTAACTAGGTTTTTCCTTAACACACAACATCTGTCATAATCTATTTTCTCTCAATCCTTGATTTGCCTTCAAATGGAATCACTCATGTGTCACTCTAGTTTGAGACACAAGTAGCGTTCTTATTAGCTAAACACCACATTTTACGACATAAGAATGTTGGCGTTTGTCAACTTTTCAATGAAGACTTCTGTCTTTATTTTCTCTCTCAATCCTTGATTCGACTGATAATTCTTTTAAGACAAGGGCCATGGAACGGAGTTTTTCAGGATTCTCACCCAACCCCCACTTCCACTTTTCAGAATCTTCGATGTGTTTTTTTTTTCAACATAATTCTTAAAATTTAACACATGTGCCCCACCCCACCGCCGTCCATCCCAATTTCATTTGGGCTCACCTACCTTTTGCCATGCTCCGCAGCCCCTAAGGAACCTGCCCTGTATCAGTATGGGATTGAGACATTCTATCATTTGACCACTTTTCACTTGTTTTCTCATATTTCTTGATTTAGCTGACGATTCCTTGAGAGTGAACGACTCATGTATCGGTATGAGATTGAAACAATTTCTTTCTTCTTTACATATCGAGTCAGCTTTTGTCCATTTCTTTATGACGGCGTCTGTTATTTCTTGATTTGGCTGACGATTCCTTGAAAGTGAACCACTCATGTATCAATATGAAATTAAGACAATATATTTCTTCTTTACATACCGAGTCAGCTTTCTCCACTTTTCGATGATGATATATGTCGTCAGTGTTTTCTCTTAATCCTTGATTCAGTGATCAAATCTCTTAAGAGAGAACCCGTGAAGTGTCTGTTGGGCCAATGTGTTGTTTGGTCATCGTATTCTAGTGGTGGATCACCACAGAATGCGGAGACTAAACGGATGTCCGTGCAACATTTAGATGAGTATGTTATGCACCCTGTGTAGGTTGTACACCCTGTCCGTGTAGGTTGTACACCCCATGTAGGTTGTGCACCCTGTCCGTGTAGGTTGTACACCATGTCCATGTAGCTTGTACACCCTGTCCATGTAGGTTGTACACCCTGTCCGTGTAGGTTGTACACCCTGTCCTTGTAGGTTGTACACCCTGTCCTTGTAGGTTGTACACCCTGTCCGTGTAGGTTGTACACCCTGTCTGTGTAGGTTGTACACCCTGTCCATGTAGGTTGTACACCCTGTCCGTGTAGGTTGTGCACCCTGTCCGTGTAGGTTGTACACCCTGTCCGTGTAGGTTGTGCACCCTGTCCGTGTAGGTTGTACACCCTGTCCGTGTAGGTTGTG
>JAULBR010062497.1:0-14345 GCA_032355825.1 Melanodrymia aurantiaca
GGAGAGGGCCTTGTAAGTTGTTAAACTTGTGCCCAATCCTTTTTGCATTACGAAATAAAATATGTTTCAATCAATCACTTATATTGGCCAGTGTCCAACTCGTGATTAACCAAGGCCATGGTATATACATGTAGTGAATGTGCATATAATAGATTCCTTGCTGTTTAGTAATAAGAAGCAGCTTTCCATACTCATACATGTATTTAATTAACGTTACATGTAACTTCTATTTTTGGCAGGCAGTCGACTGAAGCATGGCTGAGAAATTTCATTTCATAAAATATAATGAAAGCTAAATATTAACCTTTTGAATATTTATAAATATTATAATAATGTACATCACAATTGCATTCCCTAAATTGTTTCCTGTAGTATATAATACCGACTTTACATTTAGTATTCATGACCACAATAAACTCAATGTTATGTAAACAGAACAAATCTGTTGAAACATTATTTTGAATTGTTTGACAATTAAACAATTCATCACCTATTCATGCATGACATCTGGTTGATAGGGAAGTGTTTTAAAACACGTCAATCAAGGTCACAAGGTCAGATGTGGTCAGGTTTTAGCTCTGTGGTAGAGCTATTACCCGATATGCTACCTTTCTGACATCCCATTGAGTCGCTTGGTAAAGATAAAGATAAAGTTTGTTTGTTTAACGACACCACTGCATAAAGAGATAAAGTTTGTTTGTTTAACGACACCACTGGAACACATTGATTATTAATCAGCGGTTATTGGATGTCAAACATAATACATGTATTATGGTTATATCAACACTTGGACAGAGGAAACCCACTGCCACGACATATGAACACTCTTATTCAAATAACAGCAAGGGATCGTTTATGTGAACTTTCCGACAGACAGGATAGCACACACCACTTTTGTTTACATGAAAAGCAATACGTCCTTGGCTTTTTACCCCCTCCAGCCCGTTTTGAACATTGTTCAGGTTGTGAAACTCATTGATATTTATGCATGTTCCCTTAATTCTCTCGGTTTTATCCAAATTGGATGAGATTCGAATAAACCATTAAAAATGTGACATCATGAGGTTACCTGAAGAGGGTTTTCAGCTCTGCGGTTCGCTGCATAGCTGTGTTGTATTTGTTGAACAAGATGCACAACGTCCTGTAATAAACAAAATTATAATTCTACACGTATGCGAGAATTCGAAATTACAATAACCCATTTCATTTTGCATAATATTATTCTAATTTCTGCATAAAATTGAATGTTTATAACATAAAGTTCTGCTAAAACAAATTTTTCTTGTTGTTGTTTATCAAGAGAAAAAAAAGGTTTATGCAAAACAACTATTGAGGTAACAACCATCAAAGTGCAAATAAAACATCATTCCAACAATTTTTGTAGGCCTGCTGTACATGTAGGTTACACCAACATCTAACTAGTGCCTCCACCAAACATACCAGTTCGTAGGCATTGGACCGGGGATGGCAGTTGCTGCCCCAATATTTCTTCATGAATCTTAATATACTTGTAATGTAAATAGAGGCGTCATCTAGTTTACAATGAAGAACTGGATATTAACAAACTCCACCTTTGATGTCATGTAACTGTCGAATGAACAGTCAAGAGCAACTCGGATCTTGCAGCTAGAATTTTGCATGCAATTTTTCTTCAGGCTTTTCCTGGTCGGACCCAATAATTCTCCTTTCTCCCGAGCTTCAGCGAACCTTTTCTTTTTCTTCACTTTCTCGTCTTTTCTGTAAAAAACAAAACCCATTGTATGGCATATTCATGTATACGAATCTAGTGATTATTTGCATCTAAAATTATAAAATAATGGTAAGTACATGCTGGCCCATATTTAGGATTATCTGCAGGAGGCGTTGTTTTATGGAGAAAATGTGACATTCAATAGCAAAATTTGAATGTTAATTAGAATGGAGGAATTACACATGTATATGTACATGCATGTGGTGATTTTTTTAATTAAACAATTTTTCTATGCACCCCAAACATTAATTAATGTACTTGAATAAACCATGTTAATCATATTTAATGAAGACTTGTTTCTGGGTTCCCCACTCTTATCAACTACATTTATGTACTCCACAACTACGGGACACTTTGTAATTTCGATGTGCTACCAGTACAACACAGCCCTATTGCCTGACTTGGATACAGAGGAGGCTTACACCCCAATAATTTTGCAAATAATCCAATGACACGAAAAATGTTTCAGAAAAGCGTTTCAGAACATCTAAATTTCAAAACGATCTGAAGGAGCCCCAGCCCCTCCGCATATCAAATCTTAAACCTTTCTGCTTTCCTCGAACCCACAATCTAAGCTTCTCCAGCTCACCAAAACATGTCAAGAAGAAGTATTTTACAACATTTAACTTTCAGTTTCAAACCTTTATGGGGGGAGGCCTCCCCACTCAACCGGACAAGGCTAAGAGTAAGAGGGTCTAAGTTCCAGCCAGCAAAATGTCCATCTAGACCCTTGTCAATCAGTTTTCTTGGACTAATTGGGATCCAGACCCCTCACCGACTGGTTTGAACCTAGTATGCTGCTCAGTGTCAACCCCCTGCTAAAATTTCTGGATGTACCCCTGGATTTTATCTTATTAACAAAAATTGAAAAGCGATAATAGGCCTATGCCCTATCACTTTTAAAAAATGAAAAAATTTCAGTTTTATTTGTATTTTGTTTAGGTAAAAAGTAGTTGGTATGTTTACCTTTTTTGACTTTTGATTCGGAGCCACTTTTCATGTTTCCGTTGTCTTTTTAACTGATTTTTTGATACAGTAGTTTGCACAGAATCCTTATGTAATTCTTGCACTGCTTCAAGTGCTTGAAGACCATCGCCGGCATCGGCATCGCATTTGTCTTTATCATTTTTATTATTAAATTCTTTTAATTCAATATCCTTATCATGTTCAACTATTTTATCCTTAATACATGTGTCAGAAACTGTTTCAACCTGTCTCTTTTCCTCCATGTCAATATTTACACAGATAAATACACAAAATATGCTATTTTGTTATACAAATGAACAAACATAGACGATTCACGTTTGGACTATGGGCGCAGACATCTTTATTATCGCGAGACTTTGTACGAGAATCAACGAGATGTCGTCTGCTAAACACTGTTTAACATTTTAATACAAAGAAAACATGTCTTTATTCAATATTTAAAATATGTTAAACTATGTTTAACTTTAATTAGGGAAACTTAAAAATCTAATTAGCGAACTGCTCATTTTATAAAGTTATTAAACAGTTTGTAGAGTATTTAGTCGAGTTTACGCCGTGAAACAATGTGCACTTATTGCAGGAAATCCTGATCAAAGTTTCCCCAGATGTCAAATTGCGCATAGATAACAGTGATTGCAGCAGATTGACTGTTCACCCCCTCCCTCCCTCTTGTCCATCACACTAATCTTCTTAATCAGAGGACAAGGTTTACACGTAGACTATCGTTATTGTTGAATTGGAATGCCTTTCTGAACTTTGGACATGTGTTCTCAACTTGGAAAACTAGGACATTAAGTCGGCATCTGCAGCCATGGGGAAACTCTCTTGTGCGGTTGCAGCGTTTGTGTCTTTGGTGTTTTTCTCTTATCATTGTAAGTATTTATTTATGCTTGACCAGTGTGGCAAATACCAACATACACATCACTCTGTAATGTATAAACTATCCACATGTATTGGCACCATCTCTGCAGAGAAATATGCCAGTCATCTTGTAAACCACAAAGTAAAGTTGAACGTAGGTCTAAAGTAGCCTAACTTCCTAAGTAAGTATGGTTTAAAATGGTTGGAATACGTATTGTTTGTGTTGTACCTCTCGTGAATTCGTTTTATGGTTTCCTATTATGTAAATAACAACATAAATAAATTTTAAATGTATCAGGGGTTTTTGGGACCGTTATAAGTCACTCGCCCCCAAAGTGTAACAACCTGTTAATTTCCAGTCAAGTCAATGAAAATTTTCTGAGGTCTCTGTATTACAAATATGATATGTAGGCCTAATATACAAGAGCCGCGCTGCATGTGGGAGGGGAGGCACAGGGTGCGTGCCACCCCCACCCCGACTTTTCAGACGTCTTGACCAAAATGGGTTTTTAATTACCATATAATTTTTAATATTTCGCTCATTGGGCCCCTCCCACTTTCACTTTCACTTACCCCACCCACCCCCACACCTCAAGGTCCAGACTACACTACTCCCCTTAATCCTGATTATATAGATACATTTTCATATGAGATAATACAATGTATATGTATGATTATATGAGATACTAGTAACTGATATACTAGTAATCAAACTTATCAGACCTGTAGTGCATTATGATGTTTGACCTGTCAGCAAGGAAATATTTCATGATAACATTTGTGATATGTAGCAACATGTTACGATATTCCTCTATCTGCCATGGTATTAAAGTTATTCACTGTACTTATGTTAACAAATTATAGTCCGATAGATCTTCCCTTAAACTTTTTTATATCGGTTGATAGCTTAAACTACCATCTGATATAAATAAAAAATTTAAGAGAAGATCTATCAGACTACACAAATTAATGATATGTCAATTGTCTTAATATTATACATGTACATGTACACTGGTCCACTGAGGAGGATCAATCCTTCAACCCATTGAACCACAGACCAAAACTCTTGCACTCTGCTACGTCCTACTCCCTGATACTGAAAGTTCATCAACAATCGTTCTTTTTAGAAAACTTGTACAATAAAAATGGAATTTGGGGAATTTCAATTATGTCAATTAATGAATAGCATTCAGAGATTAAATTAAATCTAACTAGTTTTAATTCTTACTGGTTATATAACAGCCAAATTCTACTGCTGTCCTAGATAAAGGTAACTACTGTCAATCTATGTATTGCGTCATGAAAGTATTGCGAGTGGTTAACAATGGCCAAAACTGCATGTGTAAAGTATTGTAACTTCCAACTTCTAGAGCTGCTGTATTAACATACTTCTGCGTAGAGAAAGTATTGCGATGATTAGTTCATCGCCGTTTTTGCAGTACTTTGTTGCTCGCAAAACTTTCTACATTTACAGTATGTATTAGTACACCATTATTTGTTGTAGGTTCAGCACTGAAATATCAAAATGGCAAGACTTACAAATATACATACACCACCTCGGTGCTATTTAATGATATGGGTAGCCGCAAGTTGACGAAAGCTCAGAAAGATGCTGGTTTAAAAATCACTCTCGATGTTGATGTGTCACCGATATATCAAGATGCAAATTCTCAACTCTTCAAACTCAAGGTAAGACGTTACAGTAAGTTTAATATAAAGTTTGCTTGTTTAACAACACCATTGGAACACATTGATTATTAACTAGCAGTTATATCGACACTTGGTCACAGAGGAAACCTGCTGCCTGTGGCGGGATGTGTCGAGGGATCGATTCTCCACAACTCAAAACATTTTATCGCCAATTTTCCATTCCAGCCAGTAATACATGACTAGTTTACAAATTCCATGGTGTGTTCAGCAGGTTTCCTCTGAGACTATGTGTCAATATAACCATGCATCTGACATCCAATAACCACTGATTTATAATCAATGTGTTTTAGTGGCGTCATTAAACAAACAAACTTTATCTTTGTCTATATACAATTTATATTCATCCATTTGTGAATAATTGCATGTACCTGCACATTTTGACATCAGTTTTCTCTTTATTTCTTGGCAGCTGAACGCTGCTAAAGTTGTGAGTGCTTCTAGAGAAAATCATGAAAAGCCACTCGGATCATTACTCAAGCATCCAATTTACTTTCAACTTGAGAAAAATTCTGTGGGAAAAATATTCATTCCACAATCTGATCCGACATTTTGTGCGAACATCAAGAAGGGCATAATCTCTTTGTTCCAGTTTCAAGAAGAACCAGGAGAAAGAAAAGAGGTGAGAGTTTTATTAATAAATTTGTTTCAGTTTCTTCCTTCTAGTAGAGAATATTTCATAGGAATTATATCTTTGCAACAAAGATATCAGCAGATAATCCTATTCCGACTATGAACGGGCCACTGTAGACTACTAGGCTATTTAAATCAACTCAGGACAGGGCTGTCAGAGCTGTGGTGGGGATGATATGGGGAGTGTACACTGGACTTTTCTTTTTAAAATTATTTATACACGTACTATCAAATTCAAGCATACTTAACTTAATAACGATCATGATCACTGCCCCACACCCCAACCCCACATTACAAAATGCTCTGACGGACCTGCAACATCACACACATTAGTTAGTGAATGTCACTGTGGTACAGGGGAGCCTTTCATCTTCCATTAAAACCCATCCATTCATCGAAATCTATTCAATTTACCTTGGTCAAATAACTATACAGACTGAGTAATACAAATACCTCCATACAAACCTCAACATAAATGAGATTGAAATAAAATTACTGACAATTAACTGTGATGGAAACCCTCTATCCATTCAAACCCTCCATCCATACAAACCATTCATCATCCATGAAAACCAAATCATCCATTCATTCATATAAAGATATTAAATTCACCTTGGTCAAATGACCTATACAGACTGAGTAATGCAAATACCGGTACCCAGTACAAACCTCAAAATAAATGAAATTGTATGTTATATGATCAATATAGATGTTCTATGTTTTGTACAGGGTGACCAAACTCGCAGAGAAAAAAAATTCCACAATTCTATAATGTTTTTACACACTTTTTAAAAAAACATAATAAAAAGTACAAACGCCCTTTTTTTTAACAATTTAATAAAAACCATACGACACCCTTTTTTTCTGTAAATTTACAAATGAACAACAAGCATATAATATTCTATATCAATATTACCCCCAAACTGTGTCCAATTAGAACAAATATGTTTTTGGTATAGATTTAGAAAAAAATTCCGGATATTTGATATCAATTCTGGATTTCTGGATATCGATAGAAAATTCCAGATAGTTGGTAGGCCTGTCTGTAGGTTGACATATCCAGTATAGCCAATGCTTACTGATCAATATAGATGTTATATGTTCTGTAGGTTGACATATCAGGTGCAACCCATGCTTACTAATCAATATACATGTTATATGATTTGTAGGTTGACATATCAGGGGAGTGTTCTGTGCAGTACACTAGATCTACATCTTCAACAATAATCAAAACAAAGACCAACTGTCAGAACCTGGAAATAGCAGGACAGTTCTCCAACACTAACAAGGTAAGAACTTCATGATTCACATCAGATTATCTTCATTGTTGAATTGAGGGATCGGTGTTGAGAATCTGTACATATCTTAGGGAAGTCTTCTTTAATACGAACCTGGGGCCGGTTTAATGGGCATTGCTTAACGCAATGATAGCGTAAAGTCGTCCGAACGATTGCGCTGCCACAGTCGTGTGTATCGATACAAGTTACAGCTGAGAAGTTTTGCGGCCACGATACTTAAATTGACCGCTGTGACCACTTTAATGTCCTCAAATATTGTTATTTACATAATCGTAGTGTCATGTCATAGCTAAGGCAGTCTCAAGTGATGTTATAACCTCTCCATTAAACCCTCCCCAGGAATAAATGTTTTAGCATGAGCGCTATTTGAAAATAGCATTTTAAATAAATGGGTTGCATTTTGTATTGTTTGTATATATCCTGAGTAGCAATGGACTGAAGATGTTTCAGAGTAATAAGGCTTGACAGGGTCTACCTCAACTAAATTCAAGTAATGGTTTTAGATGCCTTATCCACTGAATGTTTAGACACCCCAGCCTTTGGTATGGTCCACCATCAAAGGCTTTGACCCAGTGCCATTTGAGATTACCCAAGGTGTCCGTATTAAATCCTTTTTATATATTTGTTTGACATCCAATAACCACTGTTTCCTATGGTGTCATTAAACAAACAAACTTTTATCTTTATCTTCAGGCATTAGGTGTATCAGTATGGGGCATCACAACTCAGGAATATTTTATAGAAGAAGAAATTATAAAGAAAGTGTCGGGAACTAATAAAGTCAACAGTTATCTCAACATAAGAACTGATCTCAATGGAGCAGCAACTGTGAGGTGAGTAAATGGAATCATAACACAGACATTAACATTTGTAAAAATAAAAGAGAATACTGTAAAATGCGTACTATTTGTGGTTGCAAATTTTCACAATTTAAATAAAAGTATCAACTCACGTTATGCAATTTTAATGTCTTTAATTAGAGATAAGTTTTTTTTACATGGTTTCTATCAAATATGTGTACTTCTACCTCTGTGAACAAAATGTTTTTCAAAATATATATTGTTGTATAATTATAATGTTAGAGATCATAGGGTCAGTAGGTCAAGGTTAAAGTGGTAGTTGTAAAAGCTCATCGGAATGAGTCTTGAATTACATGTAGATTTTCTCTTGGATATAATAATTAATATTCAAATACAGTTTTAATGTTTTAATTTATTGTTCGTATTTGTGACAGCCAGCATATGGACTTTCAAAGCATGTTAGACAACTCAGTTCAGATAACAGCATCAAGTACAGAAGAGGCGATAAAAAGTTTAGAAAAAGGTAGGAATATGCATATTTATTGTTTGGTTGATTGATTTGGAGTTTAGGAAACTTAATTTGTAGAGTTTTCAACATCGAAATCGATAGCAGTGTTCAGTTCATAATATTTAGAACAGTATTTCCTAAAATAGTATTATTTTTAATTCGCAATAGTGAGAAATATGCATAAATCAGTGACAGATTTAAGAGTTGGGCTTGGATTAAAGTGATGGTTGTAATACAGAACATCAGAATTAATTTTATTTAGTAACTTATTGATTTTGTTCTATGTTCGTATTTTAATTTTGGAAAATGGTGATTATTATTTCTATACTGGGCCTTATACCTGTATTTACAAATCGTTAATCCAGTGAGTCCCATAAATTTATCATGTGTTGAGCATTCTATTATGAGAATGTAATTATATATAAACACGTGACATGGACTTAGAAATATGTTATAAATCATAAATGAATGATGACTGTGGTACAGTACTGGTCCAATTTGGTGTGTATATTATAATGTGACTGTTTTCTGGTATCATAAAATATGTTATTTATAGTCTTTTTTTAAAAATTCTCACATTTTCTATTCTTTCAGAAACAGGCAGCACATTAGTTCCGTCTTTATTACCAAGTATATCTGAAGTTACGCACTGCACAGAAAATTGTGAGTCTGTAAGTCTCTTCTATGCATCATCAACAAATAATTATGTTGTCAGCTTTTCTAAAATCTTTAAATTCTAAAAAATTAAGTTTTCTATTAAAATTGGTAAATAATTCAACATTGATATGGTCCATTATAGGCCTATTACGTGAATTATTTTTTTATGTCATAAATATTATCACAATTTATCACCACAAAGCATTTTCTGGATTGTTCGAAAATATTTACTTATTTAGATTTGAAATAGCAGATAAATCTTGAGCCTATCTGGTTCCCGTTTGTCTTAGAGAATCATGTAGTAGCTGTATATCTGGCCTTGATATGTCACAGAAAAGTGTTATTAATGTTTATTTAGTATTTTGATTGGTGGGCAATTAATGTCTAAATATGCAATCAGACTTTAGATTTTTATCTTTCAGCCACTCAAATTAATACCAGTACTTCATGATGATTTGATAAAAGAAAAGTTGGCAACAGTACCTTCAGCTAAGGCATTTATCAGAATGTTAAAGAGCTTTAGGAATTCCGGAAAAGATACTATAGCTGAAGCGATGACCAGTAAAGACGCTTATTTAATTGTGTAAGTTACTTTTAGTCTTAAATTTAGAATGACTTCTTTCAGTAATTTAACTTTTTCTACTCCATCGTACAATCATGTGTTTCCATTATCAATAGATATAGGCACATAAATAAGTTATAGCTCAGTAGTAGAGCATCCACTAGTGGCTCGATGGGTCAAAAGATTGATCCTCATCAGAGGACCCATTATGTTATTTCCCTTTCCAACTAGTGATCTATTAAAGGCCATGGTGTGTGTTATCCTGTCTGGAAAAGTGCACATAAAAGATCCCTTGCTGTTTCTCAAAGAAGAGTAGCCTATGTGGTGACAGCAGGTTTCGTCTGTGACCAAGTGTCGATATAACCATCCGTTTGACATCCAATAACCGCTGATTAATAATAATCAATGTTCTCAATTTCCAGTCCTCAGTTAATAGACATAGCTGCCGCAGCCCAGACGTCAGCCAGCCTGAAGGCAGTGATGGACCTGCTTGTCTTTGATGATGATTACTCCACTGATCATCCTGAACGCTTCCTCCTCGCTGCCACATACTCTACTCATCCTGGGAAGTACCTTCTCAGTGACCTAGTTGTAAGTACCAATTTCTTTTATTGTCTATGAGGTTATTTTGATAAGAATTTTTTTTTACCAGTTAATACTTCATCATGACCAGAACCAGAGGAAGGCAGTCTGGCTTTCAGCTAAACCCCTGAAGGAGAAACTAATCGGTCCCATGGAGAAAAGCAGCGCACAGCAGCATTTGTTCAAGCTACTGGGGTCCCAGTCTGAGCGTTCGATGAAGAAGAAGAAGAAGAAGAAAAAGAAGAAGAATATACTTCATGAATCTTTTTTGCTTGACTTTGAATTTATACACAAAATATAGCATTGACATTGATTGAGTTCAATGATTAGCAAATACAATAAACATAATGATAACAAATACATTGTAATACATTGGGAATATACAGTTAAATTATTCTTGTCAAGTTGGTTTTTTTGCTGTTTAATTACATAATTATGACATGTGGTGTTGATCGATTTATAAAGCATGTTTTTGTTCATTTCTCATATCATAGATATCTTTCTCATTACAAGAACATTATTTTCTAAATATTGTAAAAGAAGTTTTTACATTTAGTGAATTATTGTAAGTTATATTAATTGCAGTCAATACTCAAGAAAAACATACCCAGTGAAAGTCTGAGAGAATCTTTGATGCTGGCAACAGGTGCTATTGTTCATACATATTGTCAAATCAAAGACAGATGTACAAATCAGGTAAGCAAGTGTATTGTCAATATTTACACTTTATCAATTTGATATTTAAAGTCTCAATCATCAGGAGATTTCTAATGTGTTAAAACTTACAATTAGACACCTTTTTTACATTTCTATCATGACAGAGTTACAAACATATGATCTTATAAAAATACCGGCCTTATTAAATGCCATCTTGATTTTGGACATTTGTATATGTTTAATCGAGTAATATATGATTTCATTGCATTGTCTGCGTGTGAAAACCAATATTAAGATCCTTTGTTTTGATTTCTACCATGTTTGGTTCCAAAGATATTATATTATGAAAATGATGGCCATCTTGGATGCCATCTTGAATTCTCAAGTTAGCTCACAGAGGACTTCCAGGGACTTTTGATGTTATTTATCATACTTTTAGGCATCTTTCCTCAAATTTTCCTCTTGTTACCAATTCATTCCAGGTGATATGATATTGTTCCTGGCCTAACAGTAAACTAATGAGTATTCTGTGTGTGTTTTCAGATTGTACAAGATTTCCGGAGTCTGCTGTTGACAGGACTCAGAAAGTGTGAGGAAGAGATGTGTACAGGGATGTACTTGAGGGCTCTTGGCAATGCAGGATTGCCGGACACTATTACAACCATTACTTCTTATGCAGAAAATGCCAACACCAGTCTCCTGTGTGAAATGGCCATCAAGGCCCTGCGACGGATGCCTAAAGAGTTCATCTCTGATGAGGTCAATATTTATATTTTATCAGTCAGTCGCATTGGCTTATATTAAGGTGCCTTTATCCAATGAAGGTTTAGACACCCCCTCCGTGGGTATGGTCCACCATCAAAGGCCGGAACCCTGTGCCAAGGCTGTACCCATGGCGAGTGTATATTTTATCACCAGTCAAATCTGTGTTAATTAAGTGGCCACTCATAGAAGGAATCATAAATGGTATCTTAATTATAGGTGGCCTTGTAATATAAATGTTGCAGTTAATAATAATGACTTGGGTACAATTTATTAAAAAGTGACCATTCAAGATGTTTCAATTAGAGATTTCCTTGTATGTAGAGTTGTTCACAGACTTTTTAGAAGTCAATTGCTGATGTTTGACATGGCCCATTCACTCACATTATAGACATGTGATCTGGCAGGTGTTTAATGTCTATTTGTACACTGAAACCCCTCTAAACCAGACCCTCAGTAAACTGGAATTCCTTCTAAACCGAACATATTTCAAAGTCCCAAACAGCCTTATGTGCTGTATTTAAACCTCAGTAAACCAAACACCCCTCTAAACTGAACGTTTAATGCGGTCTCAAGTGTGTTCGGGTTAGAGGGGTTTCACTGTATGTGGATTGTTGAAGTACATACTTCCCATCAAATGTTGTCATATGTGGATCGTTGATGGACATACACGTTGAATCCTTATCTCTGTCTTTCACCTCCAGCTGAAGAAAATTGAACCAGGTACAAAACATCATAGAAACATCATACCTTAAATTTGACTACAGGTATTATGAGTACTAGTAAGTACAGACAAGTACCATACAATTATACATGTATTGAACATTTCCTCATTAGATAAAAAGCTAGATATTTATATTCTCAAATTGGCTAATGAGCTAGATATCTAAATGACAAACTCTGACACGGCTTAATAATGCGTATATCTGTTAATTTCCACATTATGATAATTGGTGTCTCTAAGAATATGATCAACTGTCTCTAATCATTATATCAGGCACATCTAACAATGACATCTATTTGAAATATGACATCCAATGTCTCTAACAATGACATCCAGTGTCTCTAAGAATCACATCCAGTACAAAAGTAAAGTTTGTTTTATCTAACGACTCCACTAGAAACATATCAATTATAAATCAGTGGTTATTGGACGTCAGACGCATGGTTACATCCACATATGGTCAGAGGAAACCAGCTGCCGCCACATAGGCTATTCTTCCACGAATGATAGCAAGGG
Source organism: Melanodrymia aurantiaca (assembly GCA_032355825.1). Classification (NCBI taxonomy): domain Eukaryota; kingdom Metazoa; phylum Mollusca; class Gastropoda; order Neomphalida; family Peltospiridae; genus Melanodrymia; species Melanodrymia aurantiaca. The sequence goes on from JAULBR010062497.1 coordinate 13,005, forward strand.
GTCTTTTATGGGCTCTTTCCCATAGACAGGATAGCGCACACCACAGAATTTGATAAACCAGTCGTGTACCACTGGCTGGAACGGAAAATAGCCCATAAAAATGTTTTGCGCTGTGGAGGATCGATCTCTCGACCCATCCCGCCACAGGCTGACATTCTACCTCTGAGCTACGTCCCGCTCCCACATCCATTACATGTCTCTAATAAAGACAGATTGAGAGTCTCTCACCTTGACGGATCCGATGTCAATCAGGAGTTCCCCAGCCGGATACACGACCCTGGCCGTAATGAGGACGGTCACCTTCTGGTCCCTGTCTTTGAGAGAGTCGACCACACCCTTCAGACGGATGGTGTGAATCACGTTCAGCGACGCCTTGTTCACCGTCAGCCCACAGTACGGTGCCTCGCCCTCCATCCCGCTCCACACCAACACGGCCTGGGGAATAGCTCGCTTGTCTGGACATTTCTTCTCCTTCGCCGCCCGGACCTCAGCGTACAGCTTGACTGTGCAGTTCTCGCGGTCGTCCACAGGGCAGAACAGCTGAGGTGGGATGTTGGTCCCGATCTTAATCTCACCGTACTCGGAGCCTTCTACTACTGTCAGGGTCTTCGTCAAAATCTGAAGATGTAATGCAAATAAAAGTTATTTAGATCTGATGGAAAGTTACTGTTAATGTTTGCTCCGGATCTTAATTTCACCGTACTCGGAGCCTTCTACTACTGTCAGGGTCTTTGTCAAAATCTGAAGATGTAATGCAATAAAAGCTATTTAGACCTGATGGAAAGTTGCAGTTCATGTAAATGTTTGTAAATACATTTTTAGTGGCATGGATTAAACTGGTAACTCAAGTAGGTTTAACTGTATATGAATTCAGTAGTATTAATGCACAATACCTCAAATCCAAGTGAGATGGTAATGCTCTGGACTACTGCTCCCCGTGTTGTTTCACATCTGTCAGTGAAACACACCGACACAGTGCAGAACATCTGTCAAACAAAATTAATAGAAGGTCTTTAGTTCATCGTTAATCTTTCAAAATGACATAATTATGACAATCTAACCTGTTCATATGGAAATATATTTTCTAAAGGTACACCTCTTTTGTTATATATTTAAGAAATGAAATATAGAACACCAAATTGTTAACATGATGCCATTCCAGTGCTACACTGACGTAAAATAGCACAATGTAATAATATGTGGAGTAATTAAATATAATGGTTTGTTGAGTACGACTGCAAGCATCTATTTAGAAGGAATAATCAGATACGTATCATTATTCCATGTTATATTTCCACTTTCATAACGGAATAGTGCAAAATGTAGTTTACTATTCCGTTT
>JAULBR010062585.1:0-14344 GCA_032355825.1 Melanodrymia aurantiaca
GGCGCACTGTGGGCGGTTTTATGCCCATTGAAGATACATGCGGGTGGCAAAAAATAAACAACGGCTTATCAATGAATATTAAAAGATTTAAAAAACACGAACAAACACCTAAAAAATTGTCCAAAATCGTGCTTCAAATTTTTGTCTTTTTTTACTCAGATGCGAGGAAATAGCGTTTTTGACCCTTTACATTTGAAAATTTGTGCCTTGCAATCTCAGACACATCCCCCCCACTTTTAGAGATGGATTGACGCCCATGCTTCTGCAGTTGGCATGGATCATGTGTTTATAGGGTAACAGTCATGGCAATATGTTTAGGGTATGTTAGCAATAAAAAAAATTATTAAATAATTTTATTCCCCCCAATATAAAAAATAAATTGGAGTAAAGATACATAATGTAGTCACCACTGAAAAATACATGTACATTAATATGTTCTTTAAATACATTTATGGCCTATATCCCACTCACCTTGGTGTTGGTAATACTGATAGTATCTCCATTTACATCCACGATCGAACTAGCATTGCGGTCAGTCTCTCTGCAATAAATTTTGTTTTAATTATGTTTTCTGTTATATGTGTATTTCAGAAGATTTTAAAATATAATTTTATCGATACATATAATTATTATAATTACATATATATATACATTTATATACATGTACTATGTTTTTATTTACACATCTTAGTATGTACATGTTGTATGTACCTCACCAAAACTGCAACTAAATACCTGTAGTTTGAACTATTCTAAGGTCACTGCTATTGTTTGCACATCTACCAGAGCCAATATCTGTGATTGAGGGTTTTTCAACCAATATCACTTTTATATGCACATCTATAGTGCAATACTATTTGTAACATAGTTACACATGTGTATGTATATGATATTTCTTACTAAAACAGCATTTTTTATTTATTAAAATTAACATTTAATTATATTACACATTATTGCTTATATTGTTACAATATCAATCTATCAAGTGTGTATGTAGTGGCTTATTGTTACATGTATGTGAGTATGGTTAAAGGACGTTTGTCGTACACATTATTAAAGCTAGATCGTTAACAATTTCGATGATCAGAAACACATATATTGTAAGCAATAAGATGTAAATTAATTTTTAATTTTAATATTAATAATAAATGCTATAGCTTATTCGCCAGAAACATGTTTACAAATAGCATTGGAGCCTGCAGCTCGATCCTACTCAGGGCACCCGTTCCAACAGAGCCAAGACTGGTCTATCAAATTCCGTGGTGTGTGCTATCCTGTCTGTGGGAAAGTGCACATAAAAGATACCTTGCTGTTATTTGAAGAAAAGTAGCCTATGTGGCAGAAGCAGGATTCCTCTGTGACCAAATGTCAATATAAGTTAACACCGTACTTTTGACATCTAACGAACTTTTATCTTTAGAATTAGATACGCATACATCTTCAAACTGGTGAGTGTGCCTTTAGTACTACAATATTAAAACATTTATTGCAAAAATACAGAAGGAAAACTTATTGATTACATATTAAAAACAATTACTTTGACAAAGTCTTTGTGCGTATTTTGACAGTTTTAGCATTCATTCAGTGTTTTTCACGTTTCGTAGTTATAGTGAACTGGGATGAATCAATACATACTACATAGTTACAAACTATTTACACATTGTTATATTAAACATATATATTTCAAAGAGCGGTCGGGTCACTTCAAACGACGCACTCAGAACAATAAAATACAATGTGCAACAGCTTAGCACATTTTATAAACCGTTAGACGTTAGACAAAGATCGACCGTGCGATAGCATACAACTGCATTACAGCGCGACAACATAAGTTTTCGTTTTGATCCTAAATCCACGACACAAACTTACTTTCCACTCAAAGGTCGCACCCGCACCGCTACTCTCACATTCGACATATTTCCAGTCCGAATTCATCCATTTTCACTTGGAAAATCCCGCAAAAGAGGCATTTTGAATATCCAAACTGCGGGAATCCTTTTTAAACTCCATTCGTACAGTACGAACACTTCGCAACTTGCAAAGTTGTTCTCGGTGGGCGGGTTCAAGGTGTGATTAGGGGCGACAGGCTAGTATCGCTCAATCAAACTGTTGGAGTTAGTGAGCTGTCAAAGGTAAACGGCTGTAACTTTACAAATGACCGATCAATATTATTATGAAGATAATTCATTGATACAGAGTGACAACACAGATATACACGGAGTTAAGTTTAATTAGCAGATAGTTGTAAATCACCCACGTGATTACAAACAAAATATGCCCTGATTGAAGATATATATAGCGATCGAATACTTAGAAATCATTGGTAATCTGCCTTAGGGACAGTGCATAATGTTCAGAGTGGGGGTGGGAGGGGATGTAATTTAAAGCCAATTTCGGACTGCTTTTCAGGTAAAAACATCGGACCACAGTGACAGTTAATGAACAAATGAGCAATGTTTTATGTTAGGATTAGAAGGGAAGCGTAGGGTTGCAAACCAATGCTAACTTTTTTTTCGGATTTTAAAAAACACCTGCCTTGCGTTCAATAAAGCGAGCGCTATGGAACTATGTGACTGGTACCGATCGTGTACTATTACATCATATTCATTTAATGTAGATGCAAATACCGGTGTCAAAACGTTTTATTGTTGGAAGCATGAACTACCCCTGCTACACTATTTAAGAACAAAAACATGCCTGGCTATTTTTCGATGACTTTTTCTACGGTGCCTTTTCAACGAATGCCATTTTGTAGGCTACTAAATTTGGTAACCTAAAATATTTCCTGGTTAGTTATAACTTTATAACTTATTACGTGCCTATATCCAATTAAGGTTCAATCACATCTGTCATGGTCACATAGTCCAGCTGCCTGGATTGCCTGTCCAGTATGATAGAGGAAACCCGCTACTCTGAATTGATAAGTAGCAAGGGATCTTTTATAAATGCACTTTCTCACAGACCGGACTGTACATACCACGGACTTCGTTGAACCAGTTGTGGACACGGGTCGATGGAAGTGGAATTACACCTACCCATTGAGGCTTGCGGAGCGGAGCACTCACTGTGGGTTGGAGTCGGTGTACTGGGATTAAAAATCCCAAATGCCACGAATGGGATTAGAACCCAGTACGTAGGCCGGTGTAAGTAGGAATATAGATCCGACGCAATGTAAACATTCTACCTAGGATTCCTATTCCAAATCAAAATTTGTATAAAACATAGTTTTATTGCGCTTTTTTTACATTAAGAGGACTAAGTCTTGTAGGTAACATCTTGTTTTATGGATCCATCAGACTATTTGTTTCATTCCGTAAAGATTTATTTTATTATTTAATCCATTTTGTTATGCTATAACCGGACTTGTATTCCGGCCGTACCCCCGTTCCCTTTACACCGGTATGTTTCCAGGACCGCCCGCGTGGTACTATTCACATTTTGTACAATACACAATCCATTGCGCATTCACTAACTTCATCATTTAAACATAACATCGGCTACATAGAATCCATTACCCGGTGGAACCAACTGCATGCGTGCTTTGTTCTGTTATTTGGTCTTGCATAAACTCTATTACAAAATTTACAAGGTTTATTATCAAAACACTAATATAACTTTCTAGACTGTGCCACGTAAAATAAACTCCTTTTATTATTGAATTGCCAAGCTAATAATTGCACATGAATAATTAAAAGGCCTATACGGTTAAACATAAATTATTAGATATAGCGTAAAACATTGTTTGGGAATATAATGTGAATAACCTGATCACAATGAAACACGCACAGTGAAAAACACTATTTAAAAACAACCACCTGAATCGTAGCTCGGTAAAAAAAACCCTAAAATTATGAATTTATAGTCCACGCCATGCATAAAGGGCGATTCCATGATATTTGTCACGTCCGGAACCAATTAACCGTTTTTGTTTTCACGCGTTTGTAGTGAAATATTGAATTTATCGGGTCATAATTATTTTATCTAAACGTGAACCATTTAACCTTTATGATTTCACCTATTTGCAGTGAAAATTTAATATTGAATTTAGCGAGTCATAATTATTTTCTCTATACGTGAACCACTTAACCTTTTTGATTTTATACCACGCGTTTGAAGTAAAATATTGAATTTAACGAGTAATAAATTTCGAACTCAATACAAGGACAAGCTGAAAACGGAGACGATTAACCGAGATTTTGGGGGGAATTATCAGCAATTATTTAAATGCGTTAACAACAGTGGTCAAGACATTTATCCAACCAGTCAAGTTTCTTTGGCCCTGATTAACTCCGATATCTGTTATTCACAGATCACAATCACCAGGCAGCTTAACAGCATGACATGCGAGCAAGTTGATATTTGTCTTCAAAACCCCTCAATGTATCTTGACATGCGAACGAACCAAGCTATGTATAACACGCCGGCCGCGTATTAGTTAGTCGGCTTATAACTGTAAAGTAAAGGAAATAATTGGAGGCGGATCCGATCGAGGATTTGAACAATAAAATAGAGCTGTATTATATTGTTGTGGATTAACGATATGTCACCGCAGTGGCGAGAGAGCGTTCTTGGTGTTGAAGGGGAAAGAACTGCATGGACAAGGGCACACTCTGGCACCATTCATGAAGATGGTGCCAACATTGCGAAAGACGTTCCTTGTCCTACCGGTTGCGCATGCCTTGATGTGATAATAAAGAGAATCACTCACAATTATGGCGCAGGAAAAAAAAGAAGCTATCACGTGACGACAGTGTGTGCGAGTTATACGTGTGTAAACGGAGAGAAAACATTGTCCTTGTTTATTTACATAATTATGTCATAATTGCACATTTGTTATATGATTGTAACCACCTGAACACATTCTTCAGTCCTGTTCAACAATACAACACCCTGAGACAATAAACCTTGCCCTATGCAGTGGACCTCAGAGAGGAACTTTGGGAACCGGCGGCGTCCCATGACGGACAGCAGACTTCTTGGTGAGAACAGGACTGGAAGTCTGAGCATGGTTATGGGAACGCAGAAGAAGAAGACGAAGAAGAAGAAGCAGAAGAAGAAGAATATGATTATAAACATGAATAGAATTTTTCAAATGTCATTATATTACACACAATTTCTCTTTCTGCGTCGTACGAATAGATCACCAAAACACACAGCTAAATAGTTCGTACACTTCTAAGGACACTGCTATTGCCTGGACATGCAGCAGAGCGGAAACGTTTGGCGTCAAACTTGGTAATTCTGGGTCTTTAAACAAAAAGAAAGAACTGTGACATTTAACTTGGCATTTACAATCCTGAACATTTCTTGGATATTTCCGAGTGTAAGACGGATGCTATCGTACGTGCTCTATTGTAAAATGTTGCCTAGTAATAGAGCACATGCATTGAGAAAAAGGAATTATTTTTATGACCGATCGGAGAGAGTCCGCTTTCATTTATTTGTAAACATGCAGTATTAGGCTCTTATGTAACATAATTATTACAATGTTGATTACGGGTATGTTATGCGAAAGTCACCGCTTCGAGATTAAGAGGGAACCCTATATTTTGTAAAACATAATTATAACACGTTTCAAACTAATCTATATATAATTATAGAGAATTTTTCATTATTAAAATAATGTTTTAAATGTTCTTGTTTAGAATATCATTATCTGTCTATTCAATGTGTGGTCATGTCTATGCATGCAGAATATTATCATCTTTCGCAAACAAATGGTGTCATCACTGTTCAGTGTATATATGTGTGTATACTGTCAACAAATGATCTGGAGATATTGTTTGATAGGTTTCCCAGCTAGGACGCGTGTTATTGTGATATCTCTTTAACCTCGTATCAGCGGCTTTAATATTATCGACACTTTATTTACCAACAAGCGGAATTGGGTGACCGGGGCATATATCCGTTACTAGTTTGACACAGTAACTCAATAGGTTAACCCGTATTTAACACCTTATAACAGTGACGTTCGAAGAGGGTTTTTTAAAATTGGGTTGGGGTGGGGCAATGACAGTGATCTTTATTAAGCAAGGCTAATTATGCTTAAATTAGATATAAAAAAACCACACAAACATGTTTTAAAATGGGGGCGGGGTGGGAGGGGTCATAGCACCCCAGCGCCCCATCCCCCGACGGGCCTGTATAATAATAAATATATCATCTATATAATTATAGTCTATATACAATGCATAATTCTAGAAATTTAGAACATTCTAATTTAACCCATGCATGCGACAGTGTTCATAATATAGTTACTATAGTATTTTATGTGATAACGATACTATTGACCGTGCTTACACGTGCATTACTAATTTACGCCCAACTGGGTGGAAGTCTGGTTGTTAAAGCTTTCTGTAACCCCGTAGCTTGTACATTTATGTTTCGTTTTAGTACCAGATTTACTGCTTGGAAAACCACAGGTCAATTTATTGCCTCGTAAAAGTGCCAATTTGGCGCACAGGGTGTAATATCGCAAGCATCTTTGCAATGCGTGTGACGGTTACATATATACCTGTAGGCGTACGGGCTCCAATTTTTCTGTGAGCTACAAATAATAATGAAGCATAATTAAAAGTAAACAACAAATAACCTGGTCCACAAGGATAACACAAAAAGAAGCTTTATCGATTAGTAGGCAGTTAAATGTCACCTATGTTACTTAAGCTTTTCAAAATGTATACATGTATAATACTATAGCCTATAGTATACAACCGCGAGGCAAAATAAGCTTTAATAATATATTACCAATTAAAGGTCCAACAAAAGACCAAAATCGTATTAAATATTCTATATCGACTTGCATGTTTGAAATAGCAAAATGTCATAAACAGTACGATGGATGTTTTCAATGGATGTTTTAAAAAAGCATCCTGATAATGAATAAATAGGTATTTGTCGCGCTGGGAATTATCGCAAGCATCTTTGCAATCCGTGCGATGGTTATACATATATAAATATATAATAAAAATTATAGTACACAACCGCAGGCAAAAACAAGTATTCGTAATATAATAACAAAATCGTATATCTATTATGACTTATTTTACAATCGAAAAATGTCATAAATAGGAACAAGGATTTTTTTTAAAGCATTGATATAAGACAGGTTACATGGATGTTTGGTTTAGATATAAATACAACTGTATATTGATCATTGATAAAGGAATAGCCGGACCAAGGGGATGGGTTTGGGATCTGGACCCCATACTGTACTCATAACGTATTTTTTTGTTTTTCAATAACTAATTTTTAACTTGACGAAATGGATCCCTCTTAAAAATTAATATATTGTGAACCTCCCGCTTACACCATTTCTGGATCCGCCACTGAATATAATTAAACCATAATCCTCAATACATGTATCTGACAATCCGCTCATAGCGAAACGAGGTTCATAACATGGACGTTAAGATTTTATGTAATTGTGTCAAGCAAAATTGGGGGTAATATATGACGCCAAATGCAGACCACGTTTGATACAGGAAGACAAACGACTTTTGGACCACACCCAAAATACATGTATTTTTCTTTGTCTCGGTTGCACTTGTCTTCATTCTGATCATCCACTGACTCGCTTTCACATTTCCACTGTTTATATTACACAGAAGCACTTCTCAAAATAGCATCGCAGTGTTTTGTTCCCAACGTGCACCACTTGAAGAATGCAAGGTCTACAAACCTAACAACACGCGGTCTCCCAAATAATAACATCACCTCCAATTAGTATACAGGCATAGGACAGATTCTAAAGTAATAATAAATCTCGTTTATTTAATGACAGCGCTAGATGACATTGATTAATAATCAGCGGTTATTAAAAGTCCAACAAACAGTTATTTCAACACATGGCCCTCAAAAGTAATAGGCTACCGTTACCGAATAACAACAACGGGTCTTTTACGTGCACTTCCCCGCAGCCAAGATAGCACACACCACGACCTTTAATGAACCAGTCGTGGATCACTGGGCGGACTCTCTTGCGCTGAGACACTTCTATTCCCGCTGCGTGACAGATTCTAGTGCCGTTATTGATTATGGGAATATGTTTTTACCATTATAGAAAGTGTATTTTTTTCGGTGAAAATATAAACGTCTGAAAAAACAACACAAGTCATGTATTTATAGACAGTTGAGAAGCTCTATAATGGTCCAATGAATATTCTGAAATCCAAACAAAGCTGTTATCGTGTACAAAATCGTAACTCTATACAACAGATTACAGAGATATGTTAAAAATAAGGCTATCACATTCAAAATCGTTTTGATCTATGCACAAGACAGATTACAGAGATTATCTTGAAATATAGCCGACATTTATCACATTCAAAAGTATGTGTCTGTAGACCATGGAGAATAGCTTTGTTCACGTTCGATTTCATCGGTTGAGATTGTTTGTATCTGGGTTAGTTCCCACCTCAACATTAATTGTCTTAGAATGTCTCCCAATACTCTGAAATACAATAATCTGGAAAGAAACTGTCCCAGTCCACTCCACCCTTTACAATGAGACCAACCAACACCGCATCCTACAGCCTACTGTACATTGGTGTTTACCAACTCAACTTCACCATCTACAATGATGCTGACCACAAGCACATCCTCTACAATTTGTCTTACCAACACGATTCAGAATGCGTAATTAGTATGAGACGAATGAGACTTACCAACAAAGTTCACCCGCGTCAAAGGGAATTCATACTAACACCACAACACCACTTCGCTCTTTACAATAAGCTTTATTAACACCACTTGACCCTCCAAGACCCTCTACAATGAACCTTATAAACACCACGTAACCATCCGAGACCCTCTACAATGAGCCTTAGTAACACCATGTAACTATCAGAGAACCTCTACAATGAGCCTTAGTAACACCATGTAACTATCCGAGACTCTCTACAATGAGCCTTATCAAAAGCACTGAACCCTCCAAGACCACATACAATGAACCTTATCAAAAGCACTGAACCCTCCAAGACCACATACAATGAACTTTAAATATCAAAAGCACTGAACCCTCCAAGACCACATACAATGAATCTTATCAACACCACTTAACCCTTCGAAACAATATACAATGAGCCTTATCAACACCACTTAAACCTCCAAGACAATATACAATGACCCTTAGTAACACCACTTAACCCTCCAAGACAATATACAATGACCCTTAGTAACACCACTTAACCCTCCGACAATCTACAATAACTAAACAGACTTTTCAATTCAATTCTGTATTGACCGTAAGTACCAACCCGTACCATTTCACTGCCCACTACGATATGTTACCAATACCATTTCACCTTCTACAATACGTTTAACAAACACACCAACAGCTACAATGAGACATACATGTACCAAGACCACTACAATCTCCACACTGAGTCCAAACCCGTATCATATGCAACAATCCCTGACCAAGCAATCTCACACCACTCAACAATGATATAGACCAACCCTTTGTACCTTCCGCAATCAGTGACCAAGTGCATTAGTCAATAGGACGACAATCATTGAATATTGATCTATTTCAGTACAACTTGAGATTGAGATAAAAAAAATCATTAAAATAATCTACGTTATCGAAAAACGACTTCCTGGAACCAAATTAACAGACAATGGCACGTCCGTCCCATCACGGCAACAAACGGAACGTCACAGCTACACTTAAACGGACAATTTTGATCACCATGACTGCTAGAAAACTGATCTGGACAAGCCTGAAGGCGGTTTGGAAATATTGCTGTGTGTTTGTCTTATTTCGTGCTCTATATTGACGGGTGTGTTTTGGATGCGCAGCGTTTAATAAGTCTAGGAAATCTACGATTGACAGTAAGGGGTCTTTTGTGTGCACTATCCCATAGACAGAATAGCACATAACACATAAACCAGACGTGGCTGGAACGAAAAATAGCCTATAAAAATGTTTTGCGCTGTGGAGGATCGATCTCTCGACCCATCCCGCTACAGGCGGACATTCCACCTCTGAGCTACGTTCCACTCCTGTAAAAGGATTAATGCACGTAGTTAAATCAATAGACAGGGTATCCACATATGGAGATAAAAATTACGGGAATAAAACTAAAGAAATTCAAAATCGATCAACAGTGAATAAAAAATAGGCCTACACCCAAAACAATAAAATTCAACAATACTATTGTCAATAGAATATTAAACTATGATGGAATATCAAGAGTATGTTAATTAAAATTAATGTACTCAGTAGTTCACTGCAAGATGTAGGTAATAACTCATTTTATGGATCAGGCTATTTGTTTCATTCTGTAGATTCATTTTTATTATTTATTCCATTTTGTTACAATGTTGCCGGATTTGCATTTCTGCCAGACTTACTTTCCTTTTACACGTTCCATATTTACTGAAGTGATGTAAGGGGTGCAACTCTTATTAAATATTGGTCATAAAACAGATACATAAATAAATAAATAAATTAGTTTGCAACAGATTAAAAAAAAAATATGTATGCATAAAACAGATTGACAAGTAATCATTCTTTCAATAGTCCATATAATATATAATAGCATAATTGTCGTAGCATTTATCACATAGTGTTACAGTACACATAATATATCATTTCTGATAGATCTGGCACACTAAATTCATTACCAAGGCAGGCACGGATACAGGTGGGTGGGGGTTCACACACCCCGCTTGTCGAGTCCAAGTGCTCATTTTTTAGAAATATATTTTTCTAAATCAGTTGTTAAAAAATAATTCAAACTACAATCATATCACTAGTCCTCGTGACCAACATAAACATATCGGTTATTGCTGGGAAATGTGCCTTCCATTGTGCCAGTATGTTTTTTTTTATGTGCCCTTTTTATCCAGCATCCACCCGTACCAAAATCCTGCATCCGCCCCTGCAAGGCATACACGTTAGCTATTTGTTGAAATGTTTCTAAGTTGCTCATAAACTGCCATCATTAAAATTTCTCTCTATTTCACAATAATATTTGTTGACAACTACATGTACATCACCAAAATTAATGGGCATAACATAATTAAGGCCTATAAAATATAGAGCGACATTATTATAGGCAATATGCATAATAGAAGAACAGAAAATAAGTGGCTTTGGACATATTGGCATGTCATAAAATTAATCTCTCTCCCTAACAACCCCCTCCCTTGAAACCCCCTCCATTAAGGAAGGGTTCGTTTGAACCCATCACACCCAAACTTCACGCCCATGCAGAAATTATATGATGTCATGAATGTACATATAAAAGAGTCCTTGCTGCTGATATGTGAAAGAAGTTGGCTTCTGATGGTATGTCTTACAATCATGGTGTATTTAACATTAAATAGCTAATGATTGTTTAATCAATGAGTTCTAGTGGTGGTCATATCTTTTTCTCTTGTCAAATGTTACACATGTTAACTCAAAACACAAGTCTATATATACGGCAGACTGTCATCCACTGCATAATACTAGCAAATCCATTGATTGCATCTCCATTATTAGTCTGAATGACGATGACATAAGATAGTTTGTGTGTTCTATCCCTTATTGCCATTGCCATATGAAAAAAGTTTGTGATAACATTATTCCCGTCGTGATGTAATCAAGCAATACTGACATGCCGAGTGAAAAGGTACTCTCCCAAATATATTTTGAGACAAGGTCAGGTGTATACCACACATAACAAATGTGATGTAACACGATGTAGTTGCATAAGAGCGTGACTCAAGGCTAGTTTTGCATTATTATTAGTTACACACGTTAATACCAAATTTTCAACAAATAAGGTACCATTGATCAAAACACCTACCGAAACTATCTTCCCCTTGTCATTTTAAGACACTATGACTAATGCAGATCATGAAAAATATCGAAGTTTGTAAAAAAGTTTTTTTTAGAAAGTTCCTTATCCAATTTTTTTAACGTTTTAACAAATTGTTGCAGTTGTTGAACAAGACGATGTGGTTATCAGTAATCAACACATGTTGAAATTATGCTAAGAAACTGATTGTAGGCCCCTATCTGCCTCCAGTCAGGGACTGGGGCGGAGCTTAGTGCAATAGCGTCCGCCCGAGGCTTGATGGATCTATTCTTGGGGTTATTTCCTGTTCCAACCAGTGATCCATGACTGGCTTATTGAAGGCCGTGGTGTGTACTATTCTATTTGTAGGAAAGTGCACATAAAACATCCCTTGCTGTTATTCGAAGAAGAGTAGCCTATGTGGCGGCAGCAGGTTTCTGCTGTGACCAAGTGTCGATATAACCATGCATTTGACATCCAATGCTACATGTATGCTTAAATTAGATAACATTCACTGATGAAACTTTCATTTTCTTTCCAGTTTACACTAATTCTTTAAGCATAAAATAGTAAAACATTCCATTCATAAAAACAAACACTGGAATTAACAAATAAAAATATAATATTTACAAATATATACAGGATTTAACAAATATAAATATAATATTTACAAATATATACAGGATATATACCGCTGAATGGTCACAAAAATAGACCAAACAGCTAGTAACAAAGTTATATATGTAATTAATATACATATATACAGTTGATCAAATCAATAACTTGTCTTTTTTTATGGCCGTAGTATTGTCGCCAATAGTGAACTTTGCACTTGTGGTTTCTGTATATCTGAAATAAAATAAATACTTCTTAGTAGAAAAAATATAAGATCATTTAAACCTTCTAACTACATGTACAATGGGCAATAAGTATTGGACATACAGCATGTAGGAATACGATTAAATGTGTCCTGTTATAGGCATCTCAGGCTCTAAATTGCATTGATAAGAACTGATAAGATTTTAATAAGATTTTGATTACCGTATGTGTGTGATGGATTTACAGATTTTTGATATCATGATTCAATATGAAGTATAACTTGTGAAATGGATGGGGTAAATGATTTTGATGATTATATGGTGAGAGTAAGAAAAAGGGTGTCGTTGTTGAAGACTGCAGTAAAAGTATACAAACGTGACTGGCTTGTTGAAATTACAAAGCTTTCTGAACTGCAAACCACACTGACAGTGTAAGTAAATTTGTGACAAATGATGGGTGTTAGTGTTACTTGTACAATAATTTGCTTTTAAACAGTACGAGGTGAACAAGTTACTATGCCTTTGATTGGCTATGTTCTAAGAAAGCTTGTTTCTAAACCGCATTATGATTGGCTATGGGATTGGAGTTACTAAATCTGATCTCCTACGGGATTGTAAACCTATATTGATAGCATACAACAGCGATAGCCTTATCTTCAATAAAATTAGTTAAAACACCAAATTTCGTATACAGTCAAACTTCTATAATTCAAAACAATCATTAAGTAGTCATAAATATTTGTTATAAGCATATTCTGTTAATTCCAAGTTAGTCTGTGTCTATACTGTGTGCTTATGTGTATATTACGTAATGAAGTCATGTGCATTGGAAAAACTACTTAAAAAAAGAATAATGAATTTGTTCCGGTCCTTAGAACTACCACATCAAATGAGAAGTCATTATCTATGAAATTACTCAGAAACTTTGTTTTTTTACTTAGAATTTTCATATCCATTATTATTACTTTGACTACTTTGACCGTCCCTTAATTTGTAAAACATTTTGATGTAAAAAACTTGACAACTGCAAAACAAGGGAGCAGTAAAAGGATTGAGCATTATTGTACCTGTTACTAGGCGATGCATCACTTCCATCTCTCTCAATTTCAGGCTGTGAATGGCAGCCAGATCCTTATTGCGTAATATCGCCTCTGCAAGAATTTGAGTCTTTGTCTGCTTCTGATAAGAAAATAATGTAAAATTAATATTGTATACATGTAAGTTAATGATGAACATTAATAATTATTAGTTAATCATGTTTTAATTCAATTTAAATACATGTAGATCCATGAGCATTTTGGAAATAAAGGTAATTATGTCTTATTAGACCAGACGACACGAACATTTGTGTTTAGAGTGCACATACTCACCAAAGGTTCTCGGCAATCGGATATTTTATTAGATAATTTGAGTTCAATACACTATCTATGTTTAAACTTGTGCTTAAACTACTGGAAATTGACATTAAAATGATATTTCAAACGACCAACATGCACATTTTAAACTACCAGGAACATCAATTTATCCTACTGGTCATAATTATTGACAACGGGCTCTTACTCTGATAATCTATAATCAAAGTTTAGACGAGTTGCAATTACATAAGAAATCATGTGCTATATAATATATAACGTAATAAATTTTAAGAAGCTAACATACAATATCACTCTTCTGTTGTATACAATCGGGTTTGCGATTCCTGGCAGCCTGTTCCAGTCCATCCATTAGGTCTTTCTT
>JAULBR010062678.1:0-11873 GCA_032355825.1 Melanodrymia aurantiaca
TGGATACCATCCCACTGTGATATCCGTGGAAATGAAGAGGCCGACAAACTGTCCAAGGCTGGAAGTAAAAAGGAACACTCATCCAACACAAGCTTCAACAAGAATGGTGTCACCAACATAACATCACCGGGGAGGACACAAGCCTTTTGGACCTGGAGAGATGGCAACAAGCGATCATCTTTCGACCAAAAACCGGCCACTGTCGCCTTCTGTCCCATATGCATCGCCTCAAAATTTCACCATCCATGGGATGTCCCTGTGTCACAGGAACACAAGATCCGGAGCACATACTACAATAGTGTCCTACATACATCACTCAGAGAACACGCTCTTGGCCAATATCGATGCACTTTAGAGACAAGCTATGGGGAACCAAAATTAATGTGAACTGATCAACACCACACAGTTCATCAGGAACATACAACTCCTGATCTAAATTTTAGAACCGCAACCAACAGTGTTTGAACGCAGAAGAAGAATAATAACAGCACTTTCCATAGACAGGAGAGTACGCACCACGGCCTTTGATAGACCAATCGTAGACCACTGGTTGGAACCGAACATAACCCAACGGGTCCCCTGAGGAGAATCGATCCTCGAGCCGCTGGCGGACGCTCTTCCTCTGAACTACGCCCTGCTCCTCAATCTGTCGAAGAATCTATTCTCCTCAATGACTATTTCCCTTTGCAGTCAGTAATCCACGACTGGTTCATCAAATGCAGTGGTGTGTGCTATCCTGTTTTTGGGGAATTACACACGAAAGACCCGTTGATGCTATTCGGTAAATGGCCTGTGTAGCGGCAGCGTGGTTTTACGAGACCATGTGTCGACATAACTGTGTTTCACATCCAATAGCCGCTTACCATTAATCAGCGTTCTAGCCGTGTCACTGTACAAATTAACTATTTATGTAGAAATGCTCACAGACGGTTTATATTAGTACGCCTCTTGCATTGTATACGTATCTTCACTTACCAGCCACCAGATTTGTCTACTGAGTCACCAGCGACCAAATGAAAAGAGGTTCCACATGATTTGACGGGGCCTAGATGTGCCAAGATGTAATAGGAGTATATTAACAATTTAGATGACCAGGAACTCATAGGATATACATAATTATATTGATATAATAATATTATACAATATTATTGTAAGTAATACGATGTACATAAATGTTAATTTTTAGTGAGAATAAAAATTTAATGCTCTATTAGCCAGAAATACGTTACAGATAGTATTACAAGCGTAAGGATGGTGACATTTGTCTTAAAACTCGGTACTGTAACTTTCATGCATTTGTTCCGTGGGTTATTTTCTCTTCCAACCAGTGATCCACGACTGGTATATCGAAGGCTGTGGTGCGTGGTATTATGTTAGTAGGGTAGTGCCCATAAAATACCATTTGTAGGTAGCCTATTTGACGGAAGCGGGTTTCTTCTGTGACCATGTGTCGACATAACCGGCTGTTTGACATCCAATGTTCTCCAATTAAGCAAACAGACATTTTTATTGCATTTGAGAAATGGATTTTAAGAGGTATATTCGACTCTATTCTCATAAAATCTTATTTTTGTTGGATTTATTTGGAACGATAAGACTTGTTGGTGGTGGGGAGGGGATTTATTAGACAAAATTATGTGGGGTTTTTTTAATATTATATTGTTTTCCGAAGTATAGAATGTCTTAAAGTATGTTATTTTAATGTTTTAACTATTATTTATAAGACATAATTGTGGTATTTTTATATTGTTTTCGGAAGCATATATACTGACGTCCAAAAGAAACTACACCAAGAACAAATATTTAGATTCCTTTGTAATTTGGATTACGGAAAGGAAATGGTTGCTCGAATATATCTTTTTTTATGGAATGAACTTTTGTTCACAGCATGCCAAAAACACCACACTAATGAATTTATATCTTTTGAACATGCAGCATGTTTTGGTTTTTCTTCAGTAGTTTCGCAGAGTCTTGGTATAGTTTCTTTTGGACGTCAGTATATGTCTTTTACTGGTATGTACGTCTTTTACTCGCTAGGTAAAGTGATCTCAATGACCTTTGACCGCAGCATCTCCGGTGAAGATATCTGTCATATGCCAGAGAAGGTGAAGTTCAACGTGTCTGGGCTTAACTGGACAATAACCTTGCACGTGCAGAAGACCAAGGAGGTTGACATCAATGCTCCTCTGTTTTGGATCAGCAAGAGGGGTACAAGTGACCAGGAATATGTCGTTACTAAAGGAAGACAACAGAGAATAAATGTGAGAAGAATTAGAACATATTCTACATATAGCCACAACTGATTGTTTTGCACGTGTGCTAGTAACGTGGTGCACGGGTAGTTTGAATAATGGCATGACGTTGTGGTGCGTACTAAGTGGCATATTGTTTTGACATAGACTAAGTATGAGTGTTGACGGGCTGTCTCTAATGACGATAATTTGGTTTAAATTACTTACTTACTATACACATTTACGTGCCTATATCCAAGGGTCAAGCACGCTATCATAGGTACGCAATCAATTGCCTGTCCAGGACAGAAGGGGGATGGGAAAAATGGTTATGGATTTAAAACTAAATTAGTAGACAAAGTAATTGAAATGTTATTATTTAAAAGGTGTTTAGAGTCGTCGATCTAACTATAGAGGTAAATTGAACAATGTATATGGTCCTCAAAATAGAAATGGTTGTGGATATAAAATTTGGAAACCAATGGCCCTTTGCCTAAAGAGAAGTGAATCCTATGGACCAAGTTGCCTTTGCAGGGTGGTTTAAATATAAGATTTATCAATGTTTAAAATTGTTTTGGCATGTATAGGAAAGGTGGTTAAGGTAGACAATTTCGAAAGCGAAAGGGCAACTGCTATTCTATTTCAGTTTAGATTTTAGGTTTAACAATATCCTCATTAGATCTTTTGGATATTAGCAAGTCTTCGTTGGAGACAAACTTGGTCAAGAAGTTTAATCGATTTATCTTCAGCGCTTTTATATTAAATGTCCCCACCATGTTCAGAGATTGTTTTGTTGTGCCAGAATTTATACTCCATGTTTTTGCAGCATATACATTCTTAACCTAATTATTTAGATTGCTACCAGCCATGAACGTTGATTTGTTTCGTTTCAGGGTTTCTCTGAGTATCAAGATGACGCGTACGGGGCCTGCATTTCGCTAAAGTGCGACTTGCTAGGGAAAGGGGAGATACAAAAGTTTCACATCGTAAGTGAACTAAGTGTGTAATTTACCGCCGCAGAAAGCACAAGCCTAAGTATGTGGGAAAACATGCAGCATTGTGAACCAAATTAACAAAAGTTAAGCATGTTGGGTATAACAATACTATACTTATTACGCTTTTATGGCAATAAGAACTTTAATAGGTATTAGCCTAATTAAGTGAGCAAAACGATATTATATTTTCGTCACTTTTTTTTTTTTTATCTGGATTACATTTTATTTAAAGCTAATGCAAATAGTAACGGTTTTGACAAAATTTAATAAGAACTCAAAATAATTATTAACTATAATTGTCCGTCCTTTTGAGGGCAATGTAAAGTTTTATGTATGTTTAGGTTAAGTTAATCTTACTCAATGATTGGACGTTATTTTACCACTTCTCTATTTTCATTGGTTGAGGGCAATATCACTATTTGCAAAAGATCCTGTGACTGGTTTTTGACCAGTAAAATATATAATTATATTTAATCCAACTACATGTACGTTTTACTAACTATGACCACTTTAGAAAGGCACGGTGTACATCAATGGCAAGGAACATCGTTTGGAACCAATGACGGTTTTAAATGATCACCGACGATTGACGGATAAATCCAGCTTTAATGAAGAAACACAACGATTATCTCCATTAGACAATAATATATCAAGTAAGTCTAGCTCTATTATATATAATTGTTTACAATGGTCTTTCGGCAGACATAAGTTGCAGGACATGTATTTTGCGCATACAGAAACATCCGAGACGTTGCGATTGCCTTCGGTCTATTTTCAAGGTCATCTAGGTGTTTGGGAATAGCCGAATACTTATCATGACAGCATTTAAAACACTTTAACACATTTGTACGCATATTAATTATCTAATTTGCAAGGTTGAGCAAATTTGATTACTTTTAGTATGTTGTATTCCTCTTATGCCTCTAAGGTGGTGGCCCTGAGTGTAAATAATGTTCTGTTCTGTTCTGTTCTGTTAAATGAGAGGGTGGCTTTTCTGGTGTCTCCTCATAATCAAGAAAAACAGCTGTACTAAATGGTGAAGATTGTAAAGTAATATTTATTATTTATGATTAAAGTATTTGGTCTATAAAACGTCTTTGTATTATACACCAGCCTTGCGTTCTATATGGCGAGCGTTCTGCTACCGAGAGAAAACGTTTTGTCACCGGTGTTTGCATTTAGCATATTAAATGGATGTGATATGATAGTACACGATTGGTACTGGTCAACCCTATTGAACGCAAGGCTTGTTGGCAACTCGGCAATCTTTAAGTATGTATATTATTTTACAGAACTGAACGGTTTGAAATGGGACGATCATGAACTAGCACCCCGTATACGCCGAGATAATACACAAGTTACAGAATATAACATAGACGTGCTTGTTGTTGTCGATTATTTAGTCTTCCGTGAGTGAGTATTCATACTCTAATTCTCCCACATCACGTATATATATATATCTGTTCATTTTTAATAGTTTCAATTATCAATTTTGCGAGCAAAACGTAAATTTAGTACTTCGCGGATAGGAGCTTGACGTAGCCCGGCGCTCTTGAGTGTCCGCCAGATGTTGGATGGGTCGAAGTATCGATCTTCCTCAGTATGCACGTTGGGTTATTTCCCGTTCCAACCAGTGATCCACGACTGGTCCATTAAACTATGTGGTGTGTACTATCCTGTCAGCGGGAAAGAGCGCATACAAGATTCCTTGCTGTTAGTCTTTAAGAGTAGCCTATGTGGTGGTAGTAGGATTTCCCTATGACCATGTGTCTATATTTAACCAAGCGTTTGACATCCAATAACCACTGGTTAATAATCAATGTGTTCCAGTAGTGTCGTTAAGCAAACAAATTTGATCTTCTATTTAGCACTTTAAAATGATTTGGAACAGAAAGCGTTCTTGATATGCGAACTCAACACTCTTTGAACTGTCTTCTATTGTTCCGAGGGCCTAGCGAGGGCATAGTTATGATTATTTGCAATATTAAAGTTCTTAATTTTAATTAGCATGCATGCATTTCCCGGTTTATTGTTTTATTGCTCTCCCTAGTGATAATGCTTAGCGATAATGCTATCCATTGCACTGCGTTGTACAGAAATACGATTATATTTTTTAAATTATGTTTTGCTTCGTTTGCAGTTGGCATTCTCGGGGCGCTAGCACGGAAGACACGATTACTAACATCAGAGAATACTTCGCTCATGTCATGAATGGAGTAGGAACATTTACCACATTTTTTTAAATGGTGAAAGATAAAGTTTGTTTACTAGTATTTAACGACACCACTTGACCACATTGATTAATAATCAGCGGTTATTGCATGCCAAACCCACTGTTATATCGACACTTGGTCATAGAAGAAATCCGCTGCCGCCATAGCAGCAAGGGATCTTTTATGCGCGCTTTCCCACAGAAAGGATAGCACACACCACGGCCTTTGATAGACCCGTCGTGGTTCACTGGTTAGAACGGGAATTAACTCAACGGGTTCATTGAGGAGGATCCTTTGACCCACCGAGCTCTTTCGCTACACTACGTCGATCCCATTAAATGGTGAAATATCCATCTAAGCTGCTATATATAATTATATATATCGATCCCATTAAGTTAAATTGCTAGAATGTTTTTTTATTGGCAGTTATTCTGATAATATCGGTTACCGGGACATCAACGCTAATCAATGCACTTTTACTCCTTCATACCAAACCCATCTTCGCTACCCAAGGTATACCATTCCGTATATAAAAGACAACTAATCGCCAAATGTTTCCACTATACTGCATCTCCAGACAATAGAGTGAATTTAGAAATGTTCGAACTAATTAGCTACAGGTTTTGGCAACACATTCGTAGCCTACTATGTAAACAAACGCAATTTTTTGTGAACTTTTCAGACTACTGGTAGGTGTAAACTTGAAGAACCCAAAATATTCATTCAAATTAATACATGTATTTTGATTTCCCTTCAACTTGGGTGTGGTGGGAGGGTGGTTGTGTGGAATGCATTTTCTGCCACCCACCTCCCAAAACTTCAGAGTTGGAGGATCAGTGCCCCTTGTCCCGCAAATTACCGATCATTGTGTGTACAATGTACTAACGTTTGAACTGTATTGTTCTTTACAGGTGAATTTGAGATATAAAAGTGTCGCAATTGACGGCTACATAATCAATGTTCATTTAGTGGGTTATATCGTGTCCCAGGTATGTATGAATGTATTTATGACCTTGGTTTATTCCATGCCATTTGTAGTCATGTTGTGTCTATCATAATGTTATACGAATTTGATCTAGACTGTTTATTAAATTATATATAAATTGATATTGAAATGTTGTTTAACTTATAGCACGTGTTCTGAAGTTGACCTGTGTTGGGACGTATTGTGAAGTTGACCTGTGATGGAACGCATTGCGAAGTTGACCTGAGGTAACACGTGTTGGGAAGTTGACCAGAGATAGTACGCGTTGTGAAGTTGACCAGAGATAGCACGTGTTGTGAAGTTGACCTGAGGTAGCACGTGTTGTGAAGTTGACCTGAGAAAGCACGTGTTGTGAAGTTGACCAGAGATAGCACGTGTTGTGAAGTTGACCAGAGATAGCACGTGTTTTGAAGTTGACCTGTGATGGAACGCATTGCGAAGTTGACCTGAGGTAACACGTGTTGTGAAGTTGACCAGAGATAGCACGTGTTGTGAAGTTTACCTGAGGTAGCACGTGTTGTGAAGTTGACCTGAAGTAGCACGTGTTGTGAAGTTGACCTGAGATAGCACGTGTTGTGAAGTTGATCTGAGAAAGCACGTGTTGTGAAGTTGACCTGAGGTAACACGTGTTGTGAAGTTGACCTGAGGTAGCACGTGTTGTGAAGTTGACCTGAGATAGCACGTGTTGTGAAGTTGACCTGAGATAGCACATGTTGTGAAGTTGATCTGAGAAAGCACGTGTTGTGAAGTTGACCTGAGATAGCACGTGTTGTGAAGTTGACCTGAGGTAGCACGTGTTGTGAAGTTGACCTGAGATAGCACGTGTTGTGAAGTTGACTTGAGGTAGCACGTGTTGTGAAGTTGACCTGAGGTAGCACGTGTTGTGAAGTTGACCTGAGATAGCACATTCTGTGAAGTTGACCTAAGGTAGCACATGTTGTGATGTTGACCTGAGATAGCACGTGTTGTGAAGTTGACCTGAGATAGCACATGTTGTGAAGATGACCTGAGATAGCACGTGTTGTGAAGTTGACCTGGTATACCACGTATTATCAAGTTGATCAGGGATAGCATGCGTTATAGGTTGTCGATGAATGGTTGAACATTGGCTGCACTTCCTGTTCCTATGCTGGTGAATTATGCATCATAATTATTATGAGATTATTTAAAACTATAAAAAAAACCCTGCTATAAATAAATATAAAGTTTGTTTATTTACGAGACCACTGGAACGCATTGAATGTAAATCAGTAGTTATTGGATGTCAAACACACGGTTGTCCGGACACTCAGTCACAGAGAAAACCCGCTGCTGTCACATACATGTATGCTACGCTTATCGAATAGTTGGAACAACATAACTGCAAGGATCCACTGAGAAGGATCGATGGTTCGACCAACAGAACCTCAAGCGGATTCTCTCCATCTTGAATGCAAACCACTTAACTGTATCCCGGTGTAATAGGAATAGAAGTCCGTAGGAATATAGGTCCGACACAATGTAAAATGCTAGGAATCCTAGTCCAAACCAGACTTTTATAAAACACATAGTTTCATTGCGGTTTTTCTTACCATAACTCTAGGACTTGAAGGTAATATCTTGTTTTATCGATCAGACTATTTGTTTCATTCCGTAAAGATATATTTTGTTGAGATATAACCGGACTTGCATTATACAGGCGGACTTGCGTTCCTTTTACACCGGCCATTATGTTACAACACATCAGACAAGGTCGTAAGGGACATGTTTCTACACTGTCACTTTATCTTAATTAGCAGACGTAGTGGTGACTCAGTCTTTATTTAACGTTACATGTTTCATACAAATTTAGTATTGAGAAGAAAATACTAACTAAGACTGACACAACGGGCGTTGCAAACTGAAAATCAAAGTCCGTAAACCCTCCTTGTATCCGTTTATCCTTCATAAAACGGAGACCAGCATTTCAGGGTTGAACAAATGATGTTTTTAAGTAGCCATACAAAACGCTGGTTGTTCTCTTCTCTTTTTCTATGTTTCTAATTCGTATTCCTAAAGTCGTCTGTTTTGTTATGTCATTAAATCATCGGCACTTGAAGAATTCATGTAATATCAACTAAGACTGAACCTCCACTCAAAATAATTACTATAGTCTAGCGTTGTACTTGAAACTCGATGCAAATATCAACAAAAACTAAGACTTAAGCCCAGTAATTGTGCACAGGACATAATTTGCAACAAAGACTGTGATCCCACTAATTGTGTTAAATTAAATACTAATACTATAAGGTCGGCTGTTGGAAGTCTTTACAAAACATCAACAAAGACCAAACCGCCAGCATTAACTAATTTTGTCGACAATATATATTGGAGAAATACCAACAAAGATTGAGTCGCCACGAATTATGCTATACAACGTATTTCCCTGACAAAATACTTTATTGGCAACGCGGCAAAAAACTCAAGAAAGACTAAGCTGCCGATAATTATAGACCTACAAATAATGTATTTTGAAAAATATTGGATACAATGACTCACCACTAATTATTATGGTTTCACTATTAATAAAGACCAAGTCACCTATAATTGCGAATAAAATATGTATACTTTGTGAAGTAACAACAATGTTTTACCGCAAGTAATAACATTTGAATTTCTAGAGGTTAAAGCGAATAAAATTATTGTTTTAAAGGCAGGTGGAATGGGCGAGATGGAAGCGAGTTCTAGAACTGAGTAATACTAATAGGACTATCGTATAAACATACTTTAACAATTATTTAAATTTTAAATACACACTTGTACAACGATGTTATCTGTATATTCTGAGACTGATGTAATTACGAATATTATATTCGTAATTTCATCAGTCAACGTCACCCAGTTGGAATGTACAAATTCTTCTACACTATTTGAAAGTAGGGACATAATAATGTCTTAAATCTAGATATTAAATATTTCTGAAAACAAAAAGCACCAGACCAGTTACTGAATATTAGCAAAAAATCCACCGTAGTAAAAGTAGTAATTAATTGGTGAACTAATTTTCTATATTTATTATAATTGTTACAGGCATGTATTTGTTATATGTTTTGAGTGTTTTATTCAGTCCGACGTACTATATTTGTGCGATATAGTAATTATATCATCTTTCACACTATATATAAAACAAGTCGTCAGAAAGTTCCCCTTGGACGGAGCTGAACAAACAGACAGTGGACGGCAAACTTCAGCTGAGTGCTGACAAGGTTCTGGAATCTCTAAAGGATTGGGTGAACACAACTCAACTTCCGGCTCACGATCATGTTATGCTTTTCACAGGGTAAATTTGTCAACATTATGTCTTTTAATACACCGCGCTCTGCCATTCTACTGTTCGATATTAATATCGTTAGTAAAAAAAGGTCATGACCTCTTTCGCGGTGTCACAATTCCCATAGCTGCCTAGGAGTAATAAAGTTCTGTTCAGTTCTGTTCAGTTCTGCATGGCTCTACCACTATTTCAACATTGTGATGCCTATGTTTAAATCTATTCGTTTCTCATGTTTACTTGGTTTTTCTCTCTCTCACTGTGGCACATTGTAATAAATAGATCACAATAACTATACTCGTGCGTGCCTATGAGAAACCTGGTAGAGTACAATTCGTGTGTGTGTGTGTACCATACAAACCCCGCTTTTGCTCCTGTTGTATGAATGATAATAGACCCGCTGTAATATATCATATTCCTCACGGGGACTAGTTTAGTGTACTCTATCTGTAACACAAAGTAAAAGGTATCGTAAATGCGATCACGGAACAAATTCGAAAGGTTAAACGAGCCAACACTGGTGTACTATGTAAACACACTGCTTTGGGAATTCCTTTGTAATATATAATATTTAAAGAAAGACATACCTATAGACAAAATATCCGACAAATTTAACAGCATAACTGAATAACATAGGCCTAACTAGTAATTCGTTCCAGTAAGCAATACTATGAAATGCTGCCTATTTGTGTGTATGTGCAAAATGTTTTGACAGTTTTAACGGATAATGTTAAAAGTGTATATATTTGCAGAATTAAAATTAACTGCATTCACAAACACCACCATAATGAATGCCTATAATTAACTGTGGAACAATCGGCTGCAAACTAGCATTAACTTCAAACTATTGACCAAAGTGCTTGAAGGCAGTTAAAGTAATCATGGCTAGTCTCAAAATCTCTATAGCAGACAGCGACAACACGATTTTCAATTTGGTACATTAAATTTTGTATTTTCCCATTTCAGATATGATCTGTTTGGTAATGACGGAGAATCAAATTATACAACAGGTGAGACTGACCAGCTAACAGCATGTGCAGCAAACCTCCTTTAATAACCATGTATAGCATCTATAGATAACCAGTGTGAGAAAACCTGATAATATCTGACCGCGTTTGGCTGCAACCAGTGTCATCTTCTGATTACATGCAATTTTAACTATAATCAATCTTTTAGCATTATGAACTAACTTGTTAAGCCAAAACAGTGATGCAAAGCAAAAACCAAATTTCTGATAATGATATAAGATGTGTTTTTAGCAAATTACTGTAGCCATTGACTATGCATGTTTGCAGGTATGTCTGGGTTATGCGATTCGTGCGTATATTTGCCATCCCGACTGCGTTGATATGTCCATTCAACTGCCTTGTGCAGAGATATCCATTTGACTAGATGTTAAAGGTTTCATCCCCGTTTTACAGAATGTAAGCTGCATTTTAAATAATTTGGAAGAAGTGCATGAAATGTTTTTGGCTTGCCTTTCTATAGGTCTGGCTTTTATCGGTACAATGTGCCAAGGAAGCGGGCGGAGTGTGTCAGTAGTGGAGGAACACGGGGGTTTGCAGAGTGTAGGGACTGCAGCTCACGAACTGGGCCACAGGTAAACTCCACCCGATTATTACATACATTATTCAGATATTTTTCGAATAGCGTTATCCATATCTTCCAATTTGTACATTTGTATCTGGCTTTCTACAAATTATGTGTGTCAGTCTCGACAACATAATTATTCAGCTTGTTTAATTTTCTAATCATCTATATTTCTAGTGCATTTTGAAAATGATTTAAATAATGACAAGCGTACATTTTTATATAATTATTAATTATTAATAAAATGCATTTGAAAATTGATTCAGAAACAATATTTAAACAGCTCAGATATCAATACAATTTCATTCTAAGTATACTTAGTACACAGAAGACAAACACTGTATTGATAATAATTGGTATAATTATGAAATATTTAAAATGCTGTTTAGTCACAATTTAACTCAATAGATAATACATGTGTATTATTGACTAATCGAAAATATGAGTAAAACAATTAATCATTATTATTGTCTTAGAGTTTGAGTCGTAAATTAAATGTTGGTCTATTTTAAAATTCACTGTATTAATAATTGCCTTGTGTTCTCCTGTTTTTCACTATTAATCTTTGCCTTG
>JAULBR010062778.1:0-14342 GCA_032355825.1 Melanodrymia aurantiaca
CGACGATCGACTACAATGCGCATGCGCGGAAGCCATTTTCTGTTAGTAGGGCCTTATTCGATTGGACGAGGATACATTAGAAATGCTAAAAAAGAAATCAAACAATAGAGGAAGCATTTACATAAGACAAGAAAGCCATATGATTGTTGTTTAAACAAAGTATCTGATTGCCTCGATACTCATTACACAAAATAGTTCTATTAAAAAAAAAGTACATAAAGGGAGATAACACTATTGTCTAAGGCAGACAACCCTTCCGGTATCTAATATATAGATATGTCTGTCACCATTAGAAGCATCTGACATAAAGACAATAAGTTATTTATTTCCAAGAATGTCTTCAGTATTATAAAACAACCACCTAAGGGAGACAATTCTTGATATTAAATAACTGAAAAGGTTATAATAGTTGTATGTTACTAAAATTTCTATCGAAAACACTTCCCTCACTTTTGTGCAAAACTAAGTAAACACAATACACCATCACATATTGGGTTGTTTTTATTCCATAATTGAACAAATCTAATCTAACCTGTTTAGTGTGTTTGCTCTGGATTCTATCAACGTTTTGGACAGATTGCAAGCCTGCATGATGAAGCCCTTATCCCGAAGTAAAGCACCAGTCTGTTTAACAACAACCTGGAGACCGGTCACCCAGGCACGTTTAGCCTCCTCTAACGTATCATCTGTAATCAGAGAATAATGTTTGCTGACATATACTGTAAAACAGGTAATCCTAACGTCTCTAAATCATCGGTTTTCCAAAAAATTATCTATTCTAGATATGTAATTTTAGCATTTCAGTAACAACATTGCTGTCTTTTTAATGGTAATAATTGCTAGTAATTATTTGTGAGATTGCCATTTTTGCAATTAAAGAACAAACGTGAAAATTGTATGCACGTGAATAATACCCATTTAGGTGGGGTCGAAGCTGGATTCTTCGACGATTCCTCAAATTTAGTCAAAATAATGCATTTGGAATTAAATGAAATATATTTGAAATGTGTTTTGGAATCTTTGAATTATATGACAAATAGGACAATGACCTGAAATGAAATCCTTCATGTCGATGCACACCGAGAACAAAGCAAGAATAAGATCCTCAGCTGAAGAGATTGACAGGCACATCTGTAAGGGAAAAATTGGAAAGTTCTTGAAACACGTAATTAAAAATAATTAAATCAAATCAAATATGTTATAATGGCTTCCTCCATATAACAACACACCTTTCTATAACTGAGACTTTGGATATGTCCATTTTGTATTTCAACCTGTATATAAACCCACCTGCTCTTAAAATCCACTTTGGATAGCATCAAGAGGTGGCTTTTATAGACAGGTTATGACTGTAGTAAATATACAAGTTATACACTAGACCAAACAGGCATTTATGCAGTTTATATCATATTGCAACACATCTATATTAAACAAATTCAGATTACAGATTAACATTAAAATAAAATAATATACAAATTACAAACTAATATAAAAATACACATTACAAACTAATACAGAAACATCCATTACAAACTAATATAAAATATACATAATGATTACAAAAGAATATAAAAATATACATTACAAAATTATTACCTTCAGATTGTTAAAGAAAATATAAGCTGCCTTTGTGACAAACAAGATGGCTTGGTCGACACGATTTTCTTGCTGACTTCGTCCCAGTTTGGTCAGGGTGAGATGAATAATGTCAATGATACCCTGAATACATTCAGTTGCAAATACGGGTTCTGCATATTAAAAAATAAATACTTCATTAAATTAAACAACTTAAAATCATCTAAAGCATTGCATATTTCTGTTATGGAAAACTAAATAAATCATACAATTTGGGAATTCCCAATTTTGAATGAAAGAACTATCCCTCCCCAACCACCTCTAACACCAAAACTTTTGTTTTTACAGAGGTACGGTAGTCGATTGGTTTAAAAAAAAACTTTATACTGTGACAAAACACAACTATTAATCGCATGAATATAAGTCATCCTAATGTTGACTAACACAAACAAAACAAAAATTTTACAAAATATTTGTACTTGGTTTCAAAACCAAAAAGATAAAATTCCCTTATATCTATTATTTATTTCTATTTTCCCAAAAAGGGACCCTAGAAAAATGGTCCAGCTTATTACTCTCTAAATAAAGAGATAACAAAATAGTAACATGCCTTCATTATCGCTGGTAGAGAGCACGAGCGACACAACAGCCCAGCCGTGATCCATCATCTCCTTGTTGTCTGAGCAGTCTTCAAAACTCAGCTCACATATCTTCTGAGCAAGGGAGACAACTCTGCTAGTAAGACGAGAACTCTTGAACCAGTCTTCAACACAAGGCAAGCATTGTCGCTTGACCAGAGCTTTTTCAATCAGGTAACAGAGATGAAGTGGGCTCGTTAATGTCTAGAAACAATGAAATAATGGAGTAGGTGTAGGACAGTAACAAAATATATAATCACATAGCTTCCAAAATGATTAATTTCAAGCTCAATATGCCGACCAACACTGGAACATGCCAATATACTAGTATTTTTTAAATCTCAAATTTTATACAATCAAGAACATGAGGTGGTCAATAAATGGAAAATAGCAAGTAGACTAGATTATTTGCTTTATATGGATTGGATATATTTATACGGTTTGGATGGAGTTTGCAGTAACATGAATCAATCAAATATAAAGTTTATTTGCATAACGACAACACTGAAACACATCGATTCTTAATCAGCGGTTATTGGATGTCAAACGCATGGTTATATTGACTCTTGGTCACAGAGGAAACCTGTTCCTGTCACATAGGCTACTCTTCCCACAGACAGGATAGCACACACCACAGCCTTTGATGGACCAGTCGTGGATCACTGATTGGAATGGTACATAACCCAACTGGCCCAATGAGGATCGATCTGCCGACGCTCTTGCACTGAGCTACACCCTGCTCCCATGAATCAATCAATCTAAACACCAATTTAGTTTGTTTTCTATTACTCACATGAGAAAGATCCGCTAGTATTGCTGTACTCTCTGAATCCTCGACGTGTGTTACACAGACAAATACAACAGAGAGAAGATGACTAATACAGCATGAAGATGACGTCAGCTGAACCTCATGCAGCCACGGGATTACCACAATCTTCACAAATGTCAAAAATACATCTTTAGTTACGGGAATATCACAGACTTCAAGCAGTTCCGTCACAGTTGATTCGTCTAAAGATATCCCCACCAGATCACAAAATAACTTGGTAAATGATGCATTCTTTTCTTTGTATGCCTTTTGGAAACTTTTGCTAGTGACACCCAGCAGGAATGTACGTGAGCATTTAGAAAGTTCACACTTATCCGAAACACTAGAGCTAACATTGTCCTCAGTCGCATCACCAGCAAATTTGACCTCAACCGCAAATTTGACCTTTTCTGCTTTGACATTTGTAGTTTGGATGCTTGCGAGTCCTTGAATAAGAAATGGTAATCTTTCTAACAAAGGACTAGAAGAAGTTTCTTCATGTGTGTTTGAAAATCTTTCTTCGATGGTCTGCAGTAATTCCTTCCAAAATAAATCAACTAGGTACATGTTGGCATCAGATTTCTCCAGACTGTGAAGGAAGATTCCTGTAGAGACGTAGAGCGGAGACTTGGATAAAGCAGCTCTCGACTCCACCAGAGACGATTCCACTACAGCTAGAAACTAAAACAAATATCAACTTTTTTTAAATGTAAAGGTATTTAGTTAAAGACACAATGCCTACTTTTAAGATGAATGCAAGCATGGTTGTGCAGCGAATTCTATTTGTAATTTTTTTTTATCATTAAAATGAACATATAATTACATCTTAGTGATTACAATATCAATGTACATTTGTATGTACATGTATATCCTATGTGTTGCTAATATCAACTGGTTTATTATTGTTTTTTTTTCTTTCAAGCTATATCCACATTAACTTTTTTTAGTACTTTAAGATCTTTAGAATGGAATGCCTAAAGCTGATCACGTCATTGCGAAATCGAACCTGACACACATAATGCAGTAAAATACTAGCCATGCATAAAACATTTTAAAAACAGTTTTAAAATGTATGTTACTTACATGATCAAGAACAATAACTCTCAATAGTATTTCCTGACCACCAGAGTTCATTAGTTGTTTACAGATGAACTGACAACATTCTACAAATGCTTTCACCATGGCTGAACATTCACTGGGGCTTTGCAGCACACTTTCTTTGCACAACCTAGAAAAATGAATAATAATAAAAAACATTCATAATAATGTCTATTTTAACAAATTCCTCATGTATAAATGATTTAAAATGAAACAAAAACCAATGTGATAATTAAAAATATTAAACTAAAATTTTAGAAAGAAAGTTGTAATTTCAACAAAACCAAAATTTCACAAACAAACACATACCCATTCCTGAAACACACAAAGAATTCAGGATAAAATTTCTCTGGTTCCCCATAACAGGTTGAAGGAATTTTGCTGAGCAATGGAAGAATACTGGGTCCAATAACTGAAGCATTTCCATGGCAACCTGTTTCAAGGACATTCCGTAACTTGGGCCAGAATGATTTCTGCCAACTGACATGAGCCCAACAGTTCTGAAATATAGAAATTGCTTGAATAATTGTTTTCTTAACAACGTACATGTATACTCTAACAGTTCTGAAAGAGATACATTTTTTGAACAAATGTTTTTCAAACAATATATACAGTAAAACAGTCAAGCACATGGTTATGTTTTCAATATGCAATAGATCTGTAGTTATTTTTCAAGTCATTTTAAAGTATTACTATGCGCATATCTGCACGGATAAGGTTGAAATAAAAATGTGAACACACCTCAACATAGTTAACTACAGAAAGAATGGCATCCCACAAGGATGACATGATGACTGGGTCTGTTACGTCCAAACTGTTTAGAACGAGTGGAGCGACCTTGTTCACATATTCCTCAGCTACATCTGGACAGGTCTGGCATAAACTGGCACAGAATGAAAACATTCCACTCTTAATCTGTATTAGAAAACAAATAAAATTTTATTAAAATTTCAGTCCATCATTATTTTATAGGATCTAACAAAACCAGATTGCAAGTCAGGTTCATGTGATCTTTCATCTGAATATGTATAATATACCATCATCTGGTTTGATTCAGAAATTGATAGAGGATCCAAATGTGAAGTTGTTGGCATAATTCTGTCTGATCTCATTATAATTTGCTAGTGAATTTACTGATTTAATTTCAAATGTGAAGTGGTGGGCATAATTCTGTCAGATCTCATTATGAATGGGAAGTTGGACATGGAATGCAATGAGATTTCGTACGATTGTAACAGAAATGATAGTAAATGTACTGATCTAATTTCAATCAGACTGAATAAAGCACAACATAAAACAGCCCTGTTCTACAACATACACAAATAAAAGCCATGCTTCATTACAACTAAATTTTTTGTTAAAGCTGTGACAGGCAGACAAAGAAGGAAAATAAAATACTTACATTACTGACAGTTGACTTGGAAAATTTCCAAAATTTCCCATCGTTCAGCAATCCTCTGAGATGACCTTTGACCGAGTCAAGCTCATCTTCCGGAAGTGATGTAAATAGTTGGCACAATGCAAATAAAGAAGAGGCCATCACTCTGTTGTATTTTTGGTCCATATCATCTTTGGAATTATTCCTGTGAAACATTAACAGATGCAGCACTATAATTATAAACTAACTGCAAAGTTTTAACTAGTTATGGTGTGATGTGTGTAAGAAAACAGCCTTTGATGGATCAGTTGTGGATCACTTGTTGGAACAATAAATAACCCAATTGGTCCACCAAGGAGGATTGATCCATCAAACTCAGGCAGAGGCTCTTGAGAGCTACGACCCACTCCTTGCAGAAGGAAGGCACTGTTACATTAAATATAAAAATTTCAGCACTGATTATTTTATGTCTTCAAATTTGTTAATTTATGGTTGGAATGTTCACAATTGTTTACAAGTGATAATGGAGGATTACATCTTAAACAATTTGAAGGATTGTTTGAAAATTCCAGACCTTTTTAAGGTTGTCGTGACCAGGTAGCACAAAAGGATGTAATAACAATTATTGACTGGGCTTTAAAGCTCACTTACTTGGGATCACTCAGAGTTTCTGGTGCTTGGTTGAGAAGATTATCAATTAGATACTGTAAAACAAAAACAAAACATGCTATTTCACATCAGCCATATAAATACCAGCCTAAAGCTGATAACTTAATGGTAAATCATTTGTATTGACTGCATCATGAATTAAAACACATTAATTATTGAAAAAGCCATTTAAAAAAACCATGTCAGCAATGAACATACACAACAGAATAATAAAGACGATGATTGAGTAAAGTACTAAAAGTAGGCCAAGTTGCAGAACTAAACAAAAGTAAATATTTAATAATAAACCATCCATGGACTTGTGAGAAATTATAAAAATTCTATGGTAGACATTCAGAGGCTAATATTTCACGATACGACTACCTTACTCTGATCTGTTTATCGTTTCGATGAAGACAACGGACAAATAAAATGGCTGTGCCTTTGATGGGTGCCGTACGTGAAGCAGGATAAGCTTACCTTTCGAGAACACCTAATATCATCACTGCTTTGGCATAAATTCAACATGACAACATTGGGTATCAACTTAAGTGGATAACATAATTATTAGTGTCAGAAGCTAATCCAGATATCATAGATTCATTAACAATGGGAGTAATGGACATTCTCTGATTAAATAAAATTTACCTCCGCTATCTCTTGCTTGCAAAATACAATAGCACTTGTTTGCTTTGCTGGTGGAAAAGCCGACTGAAATGCTTGTTTTGCTGCTGAGGAAACAGTTGGGTATGTGTCACACTGACTAAGTAGCCAACATCCCATAATGCTTTTGATATATGGAGCTAAATTCCGTCTCACTTTGGATACAAGAGTATTCATTGCTTGCTGAGTTGTCTCCCGTACACGGTAATCCACATCCTAGAAACAAAAAAATAACCCTTCTCATTTCTTATATGAACCTGCTATTGGAAGTTTTTTTAATGTTACTCATGTTGTCACCAATACTCATTGTAATTATAACATAATAATACAAAATCCTTGTTTTCGAGAATTGTTTTTACTTGTTCATCATTCAAAGATGTGACACATTTTCTAGCCCATTGACATGAAATAATATTTTGTTTGTGTTTATAACTAACTAAATCTTGATTGTTGTATTCACTAACTCTCACTTCAGAGTAAAACATTAAACATCTATCAATAAGTTATTGTGCTGTATCAAATATCACATTTCTGCATTTTCGAAGGACAAAAATCTAACAACCAAAAGGAATAGTATTTGTTGTTTGGTATTAATACATCTGTATATGTCACTTACAATGGCCATTTTGTTGTATATCCGAGGCCAGAAGGGTAAAACAGCTTTCAGACAATCTTCATTCTTTTCTTGACACAAAGCAATCATCTCCTGTAGAGCCTAATATTAGAAAACAAAACACATTGAAAACAACTTATTTCAAAATAATATTATCAATCTTTAAAACAATTCAAAATAATAAATTGAAGATTATGTGCAGTTTCCCACAGACAGGATAGAATACATCATGACAGTCGTGGATAAAACACAAATAATAAGCAAGAACACATTGATTAATTAATCGGCTGAAGCTAGCCTACATGTAAATGCACACAAATTTCAACATATAGTCTGAGAATAAACCAATTGCCACCACATAGTATAGTACTTTTAATTACCAGCAAAAAATATTTGAGTTTTATGCACACTTTACACGGCAGAATGGCACATATTACAGTCTTTGACGTACCAGACATGCACAACCAGTTCGAATTGGATAAAACAAAACAACTCTACTGAACATCAATACTTCGACCAAGCAGATGTTCTGTCCACTGTACTAGATTCCACTCCCACATATAAGCATTCATGAAATTATTATAATTTTAATATATGCATCTATATTTAAAAGATTATATTACAACATACAAAGCATTGAAGATATTCTTATCTACAAGAACATTTAACAAATTTCTTTACTTATAAATTACCAATATTAAAGGTGAAAATATAAAGGAACCTTTATTTTAGTGATGCTGTCTCGCTTAGAAAATTTCCTCAGCACCATTCTGAAGTCTGAGTCAAGTGAGCTGTCAATGTCATCAAAGGACTGACTTGCTGGAACAAATGCGGGACTGGCGAAACCGAGGAAACCTGTCGGAGCCGTCCCGGCGGCCGACAACAATTCTGCTGCTCGACTGCTACTGGATGGCTGTAATACAACATTGAATATATTAATATGTTTTAATTAATCAGCAAAATTAATTAATTTACATGGACGCTATCATCCTTTAAAACTTATTTAGATTTTGCAAAGAAACTAAAAAATACTAATCAATACAATTACCTACATATAAGCAATGTTAAAAAAATATGAAAAACACGATAAATTAATAAAACCTACTATATTACCACACCGAAAAATAAATGTTTCTTGTGTTATTCCCTTTTTCACATTTTGCCATTTACATGTACCATAAACGTACATTCCAGAGTACCATAAGTTCTAACACATTTCCAGCTAATACAAGTAATTTAGAGTACTGGTACCGGTATTTTTTATTTAATAAAATTTACATATTCTTATATTTTGTTGGTTAGAGTCTTGTCTATTGATATCTGTACTTCAATGTTTCTGATGGTATAAATGTCTGTAGTATCTCAAAATTGAATTTTTCTGGCAATAATTTGTTGTAATAAAACATTTCACTTCCAAACTTGTTCTTTTACTAACGAGAATTCCCAACGAACTTGTTAAGAGTAAGATCAGTGAACAATTATGATTATTATCATCTAGTCGGATCTGTTTTGCGGAATGAGAATAGATTATAGATCTTATCATCTTATGCAACAGGAAGTGTTTTTTTTTAAATTATCAGATTAACAAGTGTAACCTATCAGTATAATAGGACACCCATAGGACACTGACAACTAAAAACTGTATGTACAATAGTTTAATTATATACCGGCATTTATTTGATAGTTCATGCTACCTAAAACACGAAGGCAGAACTGAGATAAATACAAACCTTGACATTGCCTTTTGTTCTTTGTATACCCTTTTTACCAGGCATTTTTGAAGATAGCTTTCTACTATAAAACAATTATGTAATTAATTCATTTCAAATCAAACTATAGTTTAAAAAACCGTTAAAACTCTCCTTCTTGCATACGCATCACGCAATCAAACATATGGCAGCCATAATACCGGAACTGAGGGAGAATTAATTATAGAATTGAAATGATAGTGATATTTAAAGTTTTAAAAACTATTTAGATAATGCTTAATTCTCTAAAATTATTAATTAATATGTAGGGGTTGCTAACAAATAAATAGATAGTGCATGTTTAAATATATGTAATACTTACTTTTAACCAACAAATCGTCCCCAACTTCCTTTAAGAAATGAAAATTATAAAACTTCAACAGAGACGGAAAAGGATTAATTTATTTAATTGCATAGTGTAATTTATAGTAACTTTTAAATGCAAGTTATACTGCATTTGTAATATTAACTATATTATTATGTATGACATCATGCTGGCATGAGTTAAAGTTTGTTTTATTTAACGACGCCACTAGAAACACATCGATTATAAATCAGCGGTTATTGGACGTCAAGACGCATGGTTATATTAACATATGGTCTCAGAGGAAACCCGCTGTCACCGCTTCATGAGGTACTCTTACTGAAAAACAGCAAGGGGCCTTTTATGTGCACTATCCCATAGACAGAATAGCACACAACACTGGCTGGAACGGAAAATAGCCTGTAAAATGTTTAGCACTGTGGAGGATAAATCCCACAATACATCCTGCCACAGGCAGATATTCTACCTCTGGACTACGTTCCGCTCCCCGACAGGAGTTACTACCTCTTCTCACCAGCCCTGCTCAACATGTATCCTGTATGTCAATAGTTTTAAAATATTAATTATATTATCATTATAATATACAGACAATATAATTGTCCTAATGTATTAAAAAAGTATTAATTAGATATGAGTAACTGACTTCTCCACTCTTCAAGATTTGTGACGATTGGTTAAATCAGATATTGGTAATCATACTTTTTACTTTAGCTCTGATAAACTATCACTGCATCGACATCCATGGTGGCAATACATCTCAATGGTTTTAGTTGTGTAGCTATAATTCCATGGATGGAAATAATTACTGGGGTGAAAGGCCAGTGTTTTATTATGTTTTACTTGTATATCATGCACACAACTCTAGTGGGGCATTCTGTCGCACAAACTAGTTAGGTACGGGTATTTATTTATTTATTATATGTCATAAAAACTACTTGCCATGGGTGTTATATTGCACATAGCTAGATGCAGTGTCACTCACACACACTAGTTATATTTCACAGACCAGATAGGTATTATATAGGAGTTATAGGTCACACATACTAAGTTTGTTGAAATATAGCAGATATACTAGTTAGAATTGGTCACAAAAGATATTCATAATAACAACAGAAATACATACACAATAACATTTTGTATTTTTTTATCAAAAAATATAAATATGGAACTACATTAACAGTAATCATACATAAACAATATTCTTTTTTTTATCACAATGTATGTCATAAGAAAGTTACTTGGAATATTGCACATCCCCACTCAGACATATAAAAATTTCATAAATGACTGAAAATTATTGTTAACAAAATGAGTCATATATTCATAATTTAACAAGTTTTCCTATTTCATAAGTTTTAGAAATTGCTTAAATAAATATGTAAGACAAAATATTTAAGTGTGATGCACTCATGATGGGGCAGGATATGTTCAAATTTCATGAACACCTGGTATCATCTCTACTTTGACTGGTAAGCAAGTACATGTACATGCCAACACAACTTGTCAGAATGTTCCTTTGATTCGTGCTTGTGCTGAGATGTGCATTTGGTAATGCTACAAGTTGTGATGTTTAGATTAACATGATATAACTCAAGTTTAATAAAAGAATAGTTTTCCCAATTACTTTTATTTATTGAAGCTAATTTTTAACTCTCAATGCTAATGCACCCAGTCACTCATATATTCATATTACAAATAACATCCTATTGGTTAGTTAGGTCGCATGTTTCCATTTCAGATCATATTGCACTGTTCAATGTTTCCTTGCTCCAATAAATAAATTGCACTGTAATTCATCTCATTTTGAGAAAAGGATTTCCATTATGTAGCACATCCTCAACTCCGGCTCAACCAATGAAATATACAACTGTGTTTATTAGCTCACATAAACACCCTATAGGGAATGTCAATGTTAACAAATTGAACAGTTGTGTTTACACCAAAAAACAATTCTTTATTAGGTGATGTTCCACTGTCAAAAATGAAACAGTTTGCAAATTTAGTAATGACATATTGCATGTTTTCTAATGCCAAGGTGCATTACCATATTGAAAGTTCTATATATTTTTCTACTAGAAATATCCCGATATGTTTTAAGTAGACACATTGACATTGGCCTGCTGGCCTCAGTCTAAACTCCTTTCTGCACTCCATGAATCTTCTATCATTCTCATGCCGGTATAATAATTGTTCGTAATTTTGCAAGCTTTGTGTCTACATAAAACTAATTATACTCGAATATCAGAAAGGTATTAACACTGTAGGCTCTCATTAAAATGCTCCTGCCTCTACATTGCACCACTCAGGTGATCGCTGAGTCAGTTGAATCAGCGGTATTTGCTGCTGACATATTTTGCGTATGTCTGAAGGTCTGCCTTGGAAGGGGGTCCTGCACCATACATTCCACGCAAGATGTAAGCACTGTATATATCCTTGGCTTGACGGCTCACCGGTGGTGGCTCCACAGAAAACGTGCTGTCCAGCTTGAAACCACTGATTGGATATCTGAAATGTTTAAAGGAATGATGCATAAAGGTAATGTTTAACAGATTCCTCCTCTGATTAATTAGTCGTAAATTAAAAAGAAAAAAAAAGGCTTTGAATTGTGGAATATTTTATATCACATCGCTTCGACAAAATTAAATACATATTGCACAATTTAGCATATTTGTTATACCTTTTTACAGAAGAGAATTTAAATTTCAAATTGTATCAAAGCTAATTATATCAATCAGCTTCAAAAATATTGATTCATTTTTTTTATCAAAGATACCGGGTAACAACTAAATTGCTTCCAAAAATGGTTGCCCACACAAAAGATTGAACTCAAAGACAACAGTTACTGTAATATTAACCCATCATTGGTCACCATCATGACTCAGTAGTATTGAATAAACAGCTTACATGTCAACACCTTGACTGACTTTTCTACGTCTGCACACAACACCCGAATTCAAGTTTAACGACTTGTTCTCCAGAGTCTGCTGTTTAGGGTCTTTATCCTTTATGACATTCTCCTTTGAACACTTTTCTATTTCAACATACCTGCAACATTGACAACAATAGTGTATGTATTATGCATTACTTTTCACAAATACAACACAAAGCAGGAAACTGTATAAATTATACATCCTCAACAATCATCCAGATTTATTTGGGAAGAAGACTGAATAATTGTTGGACATTGATATCATTCACAGCATAGGGTACAAGCTAGTTCAGTTTGTTACATGTTTTCTATGTCAATCTAGGCTAAAGAATATATCAATTTATTAAATGTTTTTATACACCAAACATCAATATATGTCTGCTTTAAATTATGTGAAATCGAGTATTATATAATTATTATAAATATAATATTGAACACTTCTATTATTTAGAGGTGTAACAGAGCAGCACTAAAATGTTTTAATCAAATTCACAGATTTTCACACATTAATGTTGTTGCATTAACCATCTACCAACCTTTCATAGAGTTTGAGGTCGCGCTTGTTGAGGTCAGCAATGTCTATATTATACACCGTCTTCATTGAAGGGAAGAGATCCTAAAACAAAAACTTCTTAGTCAATTTTTGTCTATAAATAATAACACCGGCTGCTGACACAATTTTGTTTGTAGATAATTCATGCATGGCATTTTGAAACAGCTTGGATAATTGGATAAATACAAGCCAATATCAAAGGAACAGACGCACATGTGAGATAAATAGTACTATATTGTGTGTGCCCAAGTCAAAATTGCTATGTTATCCTTGCAGGAATTTTGTGATATTCAGATCATTCAAGAAAGAATTCTCTCCCCATGGTGTAGCCTGGAAGGTTTGTGTGAAAGTACATCATTATACACCACAGCTATCGATCTACAAGCCATGGTCCACTGGTTGGAATGGGAAAAAACAACAATTCTAACAGTTCTGTGCAGGGATCAATCCTTTGACCGTATACACCTCAGGCATAGTTTCTGCTCACACAACTTAGTTTGGATAATTGTCCAGAAACATACCTTTAGAAATAAAGATAAAGTTTATTTGTTTAACGACACCACTAGAACACATTGATTATTAATCAAAGGTTATTGGATGTCAAATGCATGGTTATATCGATACTTGGTCACAGAGTAAACCTACTGCCACAATAGGCTTTTCTTCTTCGAATAACAGCAAGGGATCTTTTAAATGTATGTGCACTTTGCATGATAGGATAGCACACACCACAACCTTTGAAGGACCAGTCATGGATCACTGGTTGGAACGGGAAATAACCCAACAGGTCCACTGAGGAGGATTGATCCATCGACCTACCGAACCTCAGGTGGACAGTCTTGCGCTGAGCTACTCCTTGCTCAGCTTGAGCAATAGTACTGTAAACCCACTCCCTCATATTGGAATGAAAACGTCTGGACTCACCGTGAATGAAATGTAACTTGACACATGGTCTGAATCATACGGACTTGACGTGTCGGACAGGTTCACACCTCCCTCCATGTCCGACTCGTCCGTACTACTCGTGCTGCCCTCTGACCCCTGAGAAGCAATCGATGATGTGGAATCCTTGCCAGTCAAGTTTGGATTGGTATCTTGACTGATGAAGATATGAAGAATAACATTTTTCATGCATATATGTGCAATATGTGAATACCGGGGTAATTAAATATATATAAACATTGTTAGTTACCTGTCACCATACATGTATAGTTCACTTGATAAACATCATAAACAACAAGAGAAGTACCAGTAATGAAATTTTCTTCTGTAATATAGTATTTAATTACTTAAAGGGGCAGTCTCATTGTTACAAAATGGCGGCTCCCGCCAATTTTTTAATTACTATTTATTTTACAAACGTAAA
>JAULBR010062864.1:1465-14341 GCA_032355825.1 Melanodrymia aurantiaca
ATGCAGAGTGCCGGTGTCATTGCTGATAATGATTATTATACATGTATTATGAAATATTGCAGGCAATGCAGAGTGCCGGTGTCATTGCTGATAATGATTATTATACATGTATTATGAAATATTGCAGGCAATGCAGAGTGCCTGGTA
Source organism: Melanodrymia aurantiaca (assembly GCA_032355825.1). NCBI lineage: Eukaryota > Metazoa > Mollusca > Gastropoda > Neomphalida > Peltospiridae > Melanodrymia > Melanodrymia aurantiaca. The sequence continues at coordinate 1,613 of JAULBR010062864.1, forward strand.
AAGGCAGACGAAGCTCTCTTGGCGTGCGAGTTGGCACAGTTGTGTGAGAAGTCGCTTAAAACTGGTCAAGTTATTAAAGTTCCACATTGACGGCAGATGTAGATGTCAAGAACTGAAGGCAGGACACAACCCATACTTCTTCAGATGAGCGATTCAAATAGCATGTATGGAATAGTATGTGTTCCTATTGCAACAGTCGGCATCACGACATAATAAATATCATTTCTGCTAGTGTCTTATTGTCTAATTTGCTTTCTTAAAATTGATACTGTGATAGCGAGTTTCCCAAAACAATCGTTTTCTAAAATCGTTTTATTGTAGCATAATTATTTTTTTCACCGACCAATATTAAATTTTTTTTAAATCTAAACGACAAAACCGTCGATATAACCAACTGCTTATCTCTGTACAAGCCAGAGTCGAAGGGATATTACGACAGTCGAGGTAGCATGTACACCTGCCATACGTAAACTAAAAACACATTCGTGGTACAACTGCTATATCCAGTTCCACTGTAACGGGTTACAGTGTATGTATGTATATCCAATGTGTTTGTGGCCATAAAAATGGTTATCATCTATGTGAAGTTTCATAAATATTGAACGAGAAATGAAGTCGGCACAGCGATGACATTGAATTTCTATTTTAAGTAACAGCGACCATGACCTTTCATTGGCCATGTGGTGATTCATTCCAAGTGTTTAGTCGTTAGATGTGTTCCATTATCGATAATTATTGTTTGTTTCTTTGTGAGACGGATATATTTGGTTCGTTCGTTCGTTCGTTCGTTCGTTCGTTCGTTCGTTCGTTCGTTCGTTCGTTCGTTAGTTCCTTCATTCGTTCGTTGAATTTTTCGTTCGGTTATTCGTTCGTTCGTTCGTTCGTTCGTTGATTCATTCGTTCAGTTATTTGTTAGTTCGTTCGTTCGTTCGTTCGTTCGTTCATTCATTCATTGGTTGTGGATTTCATTCATTGAATCTAAACGACAAAACATTGACATAGCTAAATGCGTATCTTTGCTCAAGGCAGGGTCAAAGGGACAAAGTCGATATTGCATGTATTCACGTACTGCAAAAGCAGTGATGATGCAATGTGTTCGCGAACGATGAGCGTATCCTGGTCCACCAGTTACAGCACCCGTTGTAAGTACAGCCATATTGTTTGTCCGGTGTCTTCATCGAAACGATAAAAAGCGTAAACCAGTTCAAAGTAAGGTATTGCATCATACATCATCTGTGCCAGTGATGCGTCGTATCGTGTAATAACCTCTGAATGTCTACCATAGAAAGTTTTCACACCTCAACAGTGAAAAATCATACCTCGTCCACCCTAAACCTGATCCATAATTTCCTGGATACTATTTCTGGACAGCATTGAAGTGGTCCACAACTTTGTGCGCTTGTTTTGAAATGATCATTACCGGAAATTCATCCACGTTGTTTATCATGTTGACTAATAATACTATTATATACCGGCGTCCGTGGTGTACTGCTTAACGTCAGGCTGGTACGTACTGGGTTCGAATCCCATTCGGGGCATATGGGATTTTTAATGCCAGTAGCGACTCCAACCCAGAATGAGTGCACCACAAGGCTCAATGAGTAGGTGTACATCCACTTACACCGACCAGTGTCCATAACTGGTTCAACAAAGGCCGTGGTATGTACAGTCCTGTCTTTGGGAAAGTGCATATCTAAAAGATCTCTTGCTACTTATCAATTTGGAGTAGCGGGTTTCCTCTCTCATACAAACACTAACTTATGTCCTAGACAGACAGTCGAGGCAGCTGGACTGCGTGACCATGACAAACGTGCTTGAAACTTAAATGGATATAATCACGTAAATAAGTTATAACTAACTAACTAATTAACTAACTAGTATGTAGCGTGGCACTCATTTTGTCCGTCACCAAGGTAACAAAATGAATTTCATCCTAAACAAAACCACTGTTGTTTATTGGTATACATAATATTCATGACGTCACAATGGTTTTCAGTGGTGTTTACCACTAACATACATAAATTATATAATATATAATATACACACACAGATATTACAAATATTTTTGGCGAATTTGTACGATAAACGTATGATAATATAAATACAATTATGACAATGTGATGCTGGTATAATGCATGCCTATTTGCAGTCCATCCAGCTGGGTTGACTTTCCTGAAAAACCCCTACCATTAATATTCTCACATGGGTCCACCCACACAGTCACATTGTATTTAAATATGGATGTCTACACAATGGTCCACCCACACAGTGATATTGTATTTAAATATGGATGTCTATACAATGGTCCACCCACACAGTGATATTGTATTTTAAATAGGGATGTCTATACAATGGTCCACCCACACAGTGATATTGTATTTTAAATATGGATGTCTATACAATGGTCCACCCACAGTGATATTGTATTTTAAATATGGATGTCTATACAATGGTCCACACACAGTGATATTGTATTTTAAATATGGATGTCTATACAATGGTCCACCCACACAGTTATATTGTAATTTAAATATGGAGGTCTACACAATGGTCCACCCACACAGTGATATTGTATTTTAAATATGGATGTCTACACAATGGTCCACGTATACCGTGATATTGTATAGTAAATGGGAATGTCTACACAATGAATGGTCCACCCACACATTGATGTTTTAAATAGGTATGTACTATAAACAATAGTCTGACACCCCCAGTGATATTGTATTTTACATGGGGATGTCTACACAAATAAATGCTGTTCATTGTTGTCACTTTCCTGAGATACGACGATCCTGGAATGACAGGACCTACGTGTTATAATTATACACAGTCATGTATCAGCTCTTGCGGCTTGTCTTCTGAGCTTTTGTGACTATTACTGGCAAGACATAACACATTAGCTTTACCACACGGTATTCGCGCATCTGTGGGAAGCCCACTGTTTACCACAACCAGGTTAGAGCTAACACAGTTGTCATTAATGGTGGGAGACACGGTTCTTAGCCGACTCGAAATTACACCACATACGAGTTACAACTACCACAGTTGTCTTTACGTCAAGGAGACACTTCCCTGGGAGGAAGTGAAATTACATCATCTACAGGTTAGAGCTACCACAGCTGTCTTTACGTCTGATGGACATTTCTCTGGGAGGACGTGAAATGACATCACCTACAGGTTACAGCTACCACAGCTGTCTTTACGTCAAGGAGATCCTTCCATGGGAAGACGTGAAATTACATCACCTACAGGTTAGAGCTACCACAGCTGTCTTCAAGTATGAGAGATACGTCCATGGGAGGACGTGAAATACGCAACCAGCAGGTTGCAGCTACCACAGTTGTCTTCAAGTCTGAGAGATACGTCCATGGGAGGACGTGAAATGACGCAACCAGCAGGTTGCAGCTACCACAGTTGTCTTTACGTCAAGGAGACACTTCCATGGGAGAACGTGAAATTACACCTCCAATAGGTCAGAAATACCGCAGTCATTCTCCAATCTGGAAGACACTTCCCTGGCCGGTCTTGACATGGCATTACCTACACGTTGGATCTACCACAGTTATCACATCTGGAAGACACTGCCCAGGGCTGACAAATGACACGACCTGCAAGTTAGATCTACCACGGACATGAAATGATACCATCTACTGTAAAAGGTTAGCACAAGCACTGTTGTCTTCAAGCAATAGAGCCACTGTCCTAATTACATTCGAATTATTGCATTACCTACATGTTAGCGCTACCTGATACGTAGGTACTGTCGGCCAACTGTCACAACCTACAGGTTAGAAGTAGCAGAGTTGTCATCATGCCTCAGAGTTAACTTTCTATAGATCGACTGTCAAATCATACCGGTCAATGCTACCTGCAGTTGTCATCAATGTACAGATTAGAAGTGGTAGAGTTGTCATCATGACTGCGAGTTAATGACCTGTAGACTGACTATCAAAACGTACAGGTCAGTGCTACCTGCATCTGTCATCAACGTACAGATTAGAAGTGGTAGAGTTGTCATCATGACCTGTAGACTGACTATCAAAACGTACCATGCCTCAGAGTTAACGTACTGTCAACACCTACAAGTCAGTGCTACCACTCAGGTCATCATTCCTTGGTGCTACCGCGCTATACCCATACTTTGTGTCATACATTTCCAGGTTGACAGTTTTCTTCTTGGTGGACATCACTGGGCTGGAGAATGGACTGTCGGTGTAGACGTACGTGCCGTTCTCGTCTCGGTGTGGGTTCTGGGTGACGCTATAGCTTGTTACCATGGTTTGTCCCCGGTGAGTATCGACCAACGAGCGTATAAGTCTCAGTCGGGTGCAAGTTCTTTGTAGATGAGAAATGACCTGGTGAAATATATAACATTCATAATTACATCAAGCAAAAGCGAATAATGATGATAGTGGTCTAACTATTACTTATGTAAATGATTTCTAGATGGAGGCACGCGTTATTACAGAAAGTAGGTCATAGACACCGTGGTATATTGAGACACAATCAGTCATGAAGAATTCTATAAAACCTGGAAGTTTGGTGTTCAAAGCATTTTATTGTATTTTTAAAGTCTTATTTGAGGTGCTGATTCAAAATCCATTTGATCCTATTTTTTAACCTTTAAGTTATTTAGCCTCACATTGGCGGCCATCTTAGATTTACATAGAATTCGTAATTTTGTGCTTCCTTGGTGGCATTAAAAGACATTGTTTTTCAATAACAGTTCATACTTGGCCATGGTAGCCATATTGGATTTACTTTGCATTTCGACCTCCTACGCTCAGTATTCAGAGTAACTGAACATATTAAAAAACCCCATATTGTTTGTAAAGGCATAAGAATCTGTTTCATGTTTGAAAGAATTACCAAACATTTACCATGCAATGATCCTGACTTTACGCATGCAGGTCAAACACCATAGTGATACGTATGATATACTGTGCAAAATAATTATACAAAATGGACTGACGTGCAGGCAATTCGTAGCCATTGGATTACATTCTGCTACCAAAGTAAAGTTGGATCCAGTAAAGTTGGATCCAGTAAAGGTGGATCCGACAAGGGTTCTACATACCAAATATTGTATTGTCTGGCAGTGATCACATGTTGTATTCTCCATAACTGCCTCGTCTGTTGGTGGATGGCATGAATAGATTGATTTTAAACGACACCCCAACACGAATAAAGCTATTGGTGATGCTGATTGGTGTGTACTTACAGCTTGGTGTACTGTGTTGTTATGCACGTATACTTTATCATTTAACGTTTAGTAGCTTCCATAATTATTTAAAGATAAAGATATATTTTTGCTGAACGACATCTGTCACCACTGGAAGAATATTGATTATTAATCAGCGGTTATTGGATGTCAAACGCACATTGGTATCGACACATTATCTAGGCGGATACACCCAATTTCCCGTAGAAATACACTAGTAGGACAAACATGTCACTTTCATCACATATATGACACGTACATTTTCACTCCCACACTGAATAACGGCATTAATAGCTTGTCTAGCCACGATTATATTATATAAGCTACTTAACCGGTTGATTTCAAGTCTGTTCTTTGTATGTTGATGTTCTGTGACACTTACGTTGGAACAGCTGCCAATTGTGACACACATGTTCAAAATATTCCTTGATTTGAGACACTGAATGACATTAGATTGTTGTACTGATGAGCGGCCTTGTTGTAAATGTGTGTCAGCACACCCAATGTGGGTGGTAGTGGAATTAGTCTTGTCAGTTTGTGAGCCCCAACTGCTGTTCGGCATGATTTGCGTGTGTAGCTGACTTGATATTGGGCGATTCAATGGTATGTGTCCCACCCGCAACGATTTTATCTCTTTCATGCACATATTATCAAATTTCATTATCGTTTTTGGACTTCATGTTGAAATTCCTAACAGTTGTGTTTTGTCTTAGCTAACCAAAATGATGAAACAAATCGTTGCGGGATGGATAAATACCACGGAATTGCCCTATTATAAGAAAAGTATCAATCAATTGATAAATAAATCGATTGATAAATACACCGGAATTGCATATGAGCTTTCACAACACATACACAGAAATTCTGTCACAACCACAGAAACAGTCCCATTTGAGGTCAGTGAACATCCACAATATTGCAGAACCGTCTATTAGTAATACTACTGCTACTAATACAGCAATTAAGCATGCTGATGCTTCAATGCTCACGTTGTTCAATACTGCTTTGATGTTTTAAATGGATTCATGTTACCGGAATCGACAAACATTGCAGTAGAAATTGATAATTAATAGAAAATCTTCCATATATGTTGTGAGTGGATCACGAGATTTGAAAGCCTATTATACGGGAATACATACATGCTGTATTAATCATATCAGCATCTCTAACATGATATAGCATGTTACTATTAATACCATTGCTATTATATTGTATCTTGTGTTGTACAATATAATAGATGGTGTAGATTGACAAAACCGGTGGTCAGGTTTTCAGTACCAATATTCACAAAGTAAATGGAGTTTTCTTCTGGATTTGATGTCAAAATAAATGTACTGGCTATTTCACGAATCTGGTTTAATTATAGGTGCAGTCTCTCTAATATTGCGTGACTGGTTTTATAGTTAACACTCAATTCAACAATGCCTTTCTGCAAGTGAGCAGCATTGCAACGTGTTTGCGTTAACTGTGATTGATGTTAGTCCAGCTGGACCATGGTAGTAATAGCAGATCATCATGTCACTTAAAATGGCATTCCACCGTCCTGGCTCATGATGTTCCCTATCCATGAAATACTTAAAAATATCCAGAAGAATCATTGGCATCTTCATGGAATGGAAATGACGACGTCGCGAATAGTTCCAGCTACATCTCCAACGCATTAGAGTATACATACAGTAAGTGAAAAGACCATCAACATTCTCCTTTGACGAGAACACGTAGCGCGGTGATGAATACCTCGTGGTTTGATGAATACATCAAGCCGGTGTAAGAGAGTTACTGTAGTGTAGCTATGAGTTGACATCTACCTGCAGGAAGCCAGTCTATTTTGTATACTTACTTTGGACAGTACGTTATAGTATCAATCAATTGATAAATACACCGGACTGCATATTAGTACATAATTATATTTCCGTACCGGACAAAAGTGTGTACAGTTGTAAGTTACTGGTATTGTACAGAACACAAACTAGTCATTGTTAATTTAAAATTTCACTTCTGTGAAATATATTTTAAAACATCCGGAGGTGATCAAATGTATCACGTTAGAATATAATGATATATATTGACAAATAGGGTAACATTAAAAGTAAAACAAAGTAAAACATTTCATAATGTAGCAGATGAATGTCATTCGATTTGTAACAAGCCAAACATGCAACGAAGGCAAGCAAAGCGGTGTGTTGAATAAAACAGACGTACACTAGGATGACACCATGCGATAATCGGTTCTCTGGGCAAATCGTTTTGACGGGTCGAAACTATCGTGTCATTTAGTAATGCCAACTTCCAGTCATTGGTCAACATTTCATTGCGAGTGTTTTCAATTTTGAAGACACGTTCAATGAAGCGACGACCGATAGCTGGAAGTCGTCGTTATTAAAGGGAATGATAGTTGCGACCCGACAAGCGATTTGCCCAGAACCGATTATTACCGCATAGTGTGTTCCTAGTATTGGTGATAGCAATGAAAATGCGATGTCTGCAACACGCCAAGAGAAGGTGCAATCTAAACTGGTATCATTGAAAACAAAACATAAAAATACTAAACTATAGTTTGGATGCTTATTATAAATATGATACATGATTATACTGTGAAACCTGTTAGGCAGACACTGAAAGGGAATAAGAAAAGTGACTAGATTATATCATTTGTTAGAAAAAGAGTCATTTCCAGATAAGTGGCAGTTTAATAGAGATGGTCACTAGAACATGCTTGGATGTATGCCAATGGAAACACAATCAAGCTAATTACACTACATGTAGTTTAATAACAGGAGGACTTTAAACAGCTATCTACTCAAATCTGGTATATTCAAGGTAAAATATTGTTTTAGCATAAGACGACTTAATCCACAGGCACTTGACACTGTTTCATTTGTGTGTGTCCTACTATAATTATCATATAATAATACTATTATATCACATAGAACATACACAAATGAAAAACACCTGTCTGATGCCTGTGACTTAACGAACAAGACGTTTTAAACTAAATCTATTCTATTCTATTATAACAGATTAACGTGCTTATGTCTACATATGGTTCAAGCACGCTGTTCTGGGTACACTATCCAGGTGGCTCTGTTGTCTGTCCATAAGATATTAACTTGCCTATGGTACGAAATTCAGAAACCTGGAGTGTCTATCTAGCACTAAATATTCTTTCAAACTAATATCTGTAGTGAACTGAATTACAAACGGAGGTCTTCTGATAATAAAATCCATCTATAAACAACAGATATTAACTGCGCGGCATAACAACACACTATATAATTATATTATTTAATATGGAATGTGTGTATGCATTTGATAATATAATTTATAAACATATCTCAAACCTATTTGTATTATTTGTTATTACATATTAATCGTAGTCTTCCAAAGAAAACTCAAGAACTTATGAATATTATGGTAGTACAAGAAATCGTTTAGGTTGTTACCTTATCTTACGCATTACAAAATTCCATCTATATAGAGATAGTATTAAGGTATATCGAAAGTCCCTGCTGAATTCAAACAATACTGATGACAAAAAACCCCATCCCCTACACCATGGTGCTGCCTCATCACTGTCTGTCTCCAGCAACATTACAAATTGTTCCAACAAATTGTTTATACTGGTTTAACCAGATCCGATCTAGAACATTGGTATGGTACAGAAACTATCAGCTCTCATCTGGAAATAAGACCCCTTTCCAATTGAACGCACAAAACCAATCGAATAATGTTCAACATGGTCGACGATGTTAGCGAGGTGGTCTTAAAACAGGCCATACTGGGACATTGTCCTCACCCCAGTATCTACTCCACGTGCAATGCATGCCATTTTATTCAATTCACATATGTAAAATAATCACAACAGGTAAGTTATTATTCAATGTGTTAAATTACCCGGTATGCTCTCTGTATGGTAATAAGGAACCAACTATGCACCGGTTAAGAATTCGTCATCGCCATATTAGTTAGTAATAAATGATATTTATGAAAGAATTAAGCTTCATACTAGAGCACATAGAGCAGTACACTTTATAAGGTGCTCTGTACACCTCGCTTGGAGCATCTTTACGCTTATAAACACCGGCTCAATTGTTTTACTAACGGTATATTAAATAAGATTTCAAAATAGCTACAGATCGATTAGAATAAATCACGCTCGCGTAAAACTAACGATAGCCCATAACACGTGTTTCTGATGCACCAATAAGCTTTCAGTTATATTAGTTAAACATCCACAGAAGGCATGCAGAAGAGAAGCAGTAGCCATGGTAACAGACCAATGCATGCTGCCTGTGTAAATAAACCTACGACAAGCCAAACTGGGGTCTATGGACTAAACGGCGCTTGACCTACTTTTCTTAAAATGAAATTCTTGGTTCTTCAAGCTGTCACGTAGTACACCTAGGACCTGTAAGGTATGGGAGAAATTCCATATTAAAACACCGCAAATGAAAGTAGCATGGCCAAACTACTCCCGTCAGACGGATATTGCGTCTAAAAGAACCATAGTCATAAAGAACCATAGCCATTTAAAGACACTCAATCACCAGGTTTGGCGCCAAACGTTTCCGCTCTGCTGGATCTCCAGACAACACCGTGACCTTAGAAATGTTAGAAATAATTAGCTACAGGTTTTTGCGATTTTTACGTAATATAATGACATTTTGACATGTACATGTATGTTGATGTAATTATGTAGATAAACAAAGATAGTGTTTTCTCTTCTGTTTATAATCAAATCAATTTGCGTATAACCCACGCCAAACCGTAGTCAGGTGACCGCACTTTTCGCGCCAAAGTGGTGAGTGATTTTCTTTAAGATGGGTTTGTTTCTGATTTATAGCCTTTAAACAACACATTCTGTTCTGTCCAATAGGGAACAGTGCGTATTAGTTCGCAGTGTGTTCCGTTGTTGACTCACCTCGGCTCAATTTCGACAGAGAAACACCGAACACACTCTGACATCACACATTCTACAAGAATGACGTACAACATGGTGACCTGAACCGGTCAAAACTAAAGCCACATCAGAATACAATACTGATTCAACGGACGCGTATTTGGTGTGTCAAACCCCGACTCATGACCACATACTATACATATAACATGAGGTAGTTGACTTATAAATAGTTCACCCCAAGACAATAATTCGACGACGGAGTATATACTGCAATGAAGTTTACATTGCAGTTTCATGTTAAGATAAAACAGAAAAGGACCAAAAATACATGGATGTGCATAAATAAAAAAAGCAAAATAATTAACAAGGAAAGCAATGTAGATAGCGGATTCAGGTTTGCATAGTTCCAGTTCATCGTCGCCCATCTGTATCAGCACAGAGTTAGTAGTGTTTACCATATTACCGTATATTCATCAATGATTGCAAGTCGACGTAAAATAACTACAAGAGGACTTACATCGGTTCTCGGTTATTATGGCATTAAACCAGTTCATGGTTATTATGGAATTAAACCGGTTCTCGGTTGTTAGGGACTTGTAGTCCCCATAGACCTGTCTGGACCACACACACAGGAGTTGCGGGGTGGATGGGGTGGGGGAGAACCCGAAGACGTGTCGGAGAAGACTTGTTGAATATCATGACTGATATGATGGAAGGGTTGGGTTTTTTCTGACGAGTGAGAGAACAACTCTATACGTTTTGAAATAAACCATAGTACGAGATCCTCCTCACATTAGTCAGACCATGTGTAAGTTCCATTGGTCATCAGTTCATCCTCAGATATGATAACGACTTCCACATCCTGCTTGAGTGGTCAATGACTACCTAGTACAGAAGACAATCGAGAGAATAGACATCAGTTATGACTGACTATCGAACATAATTACATGGGACATGTGTAGTATTGGTTCATCCTACTCAATCCCATACTGGGTGAGCTCAAGATGAGAAGTGACAGCGCCTCCCCCAAGATCAGCTTCGCTGTGAGTACAAGAAGATACCAAACAATAATTACAATCTAATCTCTTCCACTCACTGAATTTCGTACACCCCCTCTCTACTATGTCGCCATGTCCGTGCTTTGTCGTTTAGATTTGAAATATAAAATAAACTGCAGTCTGCTTTGCTGAGTTACAAATCAATGTTTGCCATGTATCTGATTGACTTCATGACAATGCCACATGTTCGAAGGTGATATTTCAGGATATTGGTTAATAAAAATCTCTCTAGAACCAGCCAATTTTAATGCTATATGATTACACATATCAAATATTCCTAGCAATGTTTGCGTAGTATAGATGCCAAGCCAAGTAAACTTTAAAAGAAATGGAGGTAATGAAATTGAACTTGTCCTTTAAGGTCAAAATCCTGAACGGAATTCATGCATACATATGTTGTTCAGAATGTGATAATAACTGATTTAGTATGGATTTCTGAGACTAACACATCGCATTTATAACTTAGCATCGATGGCTGATAGTAACACACATGCTATCAACTGTTTGCGGTTATTTCTTGTGGGAATTGTCCTGTGTACCGTGTATATTGAATACCTGCAGCTAGTCTGCCGTTACATGTAACGTGTATCGGGCTCAATGGTCATATCAAGTGAACCGGTGGCTCTATAGTAGTATGCAACCCTGAAGCGCTACCTTGTATGTAAAATATAACTGCAGCCAGCATACTGAAGGCAAAATAGCGGGTGTACAAATATAATAGTATACAGAGAAGAAAACACCAATACTCACCTCTCCATTGAAAAAACAAAATATTAAAGCGACGAAAAATCCCTGAAGAGAAATAATTAAAAAGTATGAATTAATGAATTAACATTTAGTGACGTACATATTAATAAAGCTTGGTAATTAGGCTACGGTAACAGGTGAATCTGATTGTTATATAAAGGTTAATAACATGTATTGTAATACAGTATTGGACTTGACTCTGGTATAGTCAAACTTGAGTTAAGTAGCCACACGAGGGAGTAACAAAAAGTGTCCACATAGGACAGGTGGCTGCTTAATACAGGTCGTACTGTACCTAAATAGATGATTGAAGGGATATTAAGATGGCCATTTCAGGCAGGTGGCTGTTTATTAAGGGAGGTCGTTAAAATTGTTGTAATCTTACTCTGTTACATTGTATTTATCATAATGAAGACTTGGGTGACTAACAATTAAAAATAGATATATTTATATATTTTAATATATTTTGTAGAAGACTCAAATTGAATAAAAAATTTGATATTTTTATATATTTTAATATATTTTGTAGAACCAAATTGAATTAAAAATAAACTTTTCAAATTTGTTTTAATAATTAACAACCAATCGAACGCTGAAGAAGAAGAAACTTCTTTCTGAAACTAAACACATGCTGCTCACCTGTGAGTTTATAACGAGTACTGTGAACATCTCATACTCCGTGGCACCCACTGTACCAGACGGTATGCGGTAGAGGGTGACAAACAGCTGGACGCCGAACAGTGGTATCAAGACAAACGTCGCCTTTAGAGCCCGTCTGCAAGTAACAGTGCTAACACGTG